>JAAMXK010017741.1:0-10758 GCA_019693575.1 Thalassiosira oceanica
CCCCCCCCATGGACGAGAAGTACTCGGTGGACTACGCGTCCGTCCTAGGCGAGGGTGCCTACGGCCGCGTCTACCGCGCCGCCGTCGCGTCGACCGGCGAGGCCGTCGCCCTCAAGGTCCTGCCGAAGCGTCACACGGACCGGTCGTCCTTCTTCGGGTCGGAGACCTCGGCCCTGCTGCGGATATACGACAACGGCGGGCATCCCAACATCAGCGGCCTCCGCGACATGTACGAGGACGGCAGCCGGTACTGCCTCTTCCTCGACCTGGCCGCCGGCGGGGAGCTCTTCGACGCGCTGTGCCGCCACGGCGCGTACAGCGAGCTCGACGCGAGTCGACTCGTGTCCGAGGTGCTGTCGGCCCTCGCCTTCCTCCACAACGTGGGGGTGGTCCACTCGGACCTCAAGCCGGAGAACATCCTCCTCTGCTCGGACCGGGGGGCCGAGACGCTCAAGATCATCGACTTCGGGTGCGCCGTCGTGGACGACCGGGGCGGGCAGGGTCCCGCGTCGGGCGGAGGAGGCGCGGACGCGGCGCCGCGGCCGCGCGACGTCGGGACCAAGGCGTACTGGCCCCCGGAGCGGTTCGCACGGGACGCCGGTCCGGCCGACGAGGCGTCCGACGTCTGGGCCCTCGGCGTCATAGTCTACATCATGCTCGTGGGGGTACACCCCTTCGATCCCGACGGCACGGCGTCGGACGACGAGATACACGACAGGATACGACGGCACTCGTCCCCCCCCCTGGGGAGGGCGGGACACCTGAGCCCGTCGGCGAGGGACTTCCTCCGGGGTCTCATGGAGCGCGATCCCGACGCGCGTCTCACGGCGATCACGGCGTTGCGGCACCCGTGGGTGCGGGGGGACACGCCAACGACGAAGGCCCTGGCGGGGTCCGACGAGCGATTGCGTACGTACCGCGACCTCCGGGAGAAGCTCCGGACGGGCATCTTCGCGGCCCTCGTGGACGGGCCGGGCCTGGCCGGCGACGGCGCCGGGGCGGGGGACGGCGACGGTCCCGTGTCCCCCGACGGCGGGTCCCTCACGCACCTCCTCAAGCGGGCGTTCGACGTCTTCGACGCGTCGTCGAAGGGGTTCGTGGACGGGGACGACCTCGGACGGGTCGTGTCGAGGGTCACCGGGACGGACCTGTCGGAGGACGAGCGGAGCGAGATGATCGAGGCCGCGACGGCGGGGACGTCGGGGGGGCGGGGACTGTCGCTTTCGGACTTTACCCAGCTGTTCTCGAGGCTGGGACACGAGCACCACAACGCGGGGGACTGCGTGTACCGGCCCGGTGAGTTCTTTGTTTGCCCCTCGGACGCGCCGAGAATGACGGTCCCGGGTGTGAAACCATGAAAGGCTCAATATCTCACTTTGTTTCTTTCAGGCGACGAGGGGGACGCCATGTACTTCATCAACTCCGGCCGGGTCGAGATCCTGTCGGACAAAGACGAGAGCCGACTCGCGGTCCTCGGCCACGGCGGATTCTTCGGCGAGGGAAGCCTCCTCGAGGACCGCAACACTCGGGTCACCACCGCGCGGTGCCTGACGCCCGCCGACCTCATACGGGTGCCCCGGTCCGACTTCGAGCGGTACCTGTCGTCGTCGTCCGGCGAGGTCCGACGGTCGCTTAGGCTCAAGTACAGGGCGCGGACGCTGTCGCAGGCCAAGCAGCTTATGAGGCTGCAGTCGGACCTCGTCGTGCGGGACCTGGGGGAGGGCGAGACGGTGTACCGGGAGGGAGACGGGGGGCGGTCCATGTTCCTGGTCGACGGGGGAAGGCTGGCCGTGGAGCACGGGGGGAAGGTCCTGCACGAGCTGGGGCCGGGGGACTCGTTCGGGGAGAGCTCGCTCCTGTTCAAGCGGCCGCGGAGCTCCACAGTCGTCTGCGCGGCACCCCGATGGTGAGTTTCATACTCTGAGCGGTCCATCGCGGAGGCTTATCGCGGCAAATTTCTCATTTTTCTTCCGGTCCGCGACGGCGCGATAGCCGCCTGCACGAAATGATGGGCGAGGACTTTAACCGTCTCATCCAGACGGACGCGAACGCGGCACGCGCCATCAGGGACATGTGCCGCAAGCGCATGCTCCAGAAGGCCGCCAAGTCGTACCTCCTCTAGAAGGACTCGGGCGCGACGACCGCGTCGGACCTCGAGCGGGCGTTCCGCGACGCCGACTCCGAGGGGAGGGGGACCCTCGCGCTCGGCGAGGTGAGGAACCTGATGCTCAACATGGGCAAGAACGCGGCGATACCGGAGGCGGAGATACGGGAGCTGCTCAAGTCGCTGGATCACGACGACGACGGGAGGATAAACATCGACGATATCGTGGCGGAAATGTCGAGGTCGATACATTAATAGATGAGTTTAGAGTTTTTAGTGACAAGTACCATTGAGAGTAATAACATTATATACATTATATAACATAGTACCCATCCTACTATTTCTCTAGTGACATAGAACAGCCTGTCTCTCGGGGTCGTCCCGGTGGCCAAGAGTGGAGTCTTTGTCTTCTCGACTTGACTTCATCCTCTCATCTTGGAGGAGCTCAAGTTCTTGTTGCTTCCCACTGGTATGCGCCGATATAGGGGCGGGCTGGCCAGTCTCCAGCCGCCTCGTGAAGTCGAGATAGAGGCCCTTCAGCAAGAGCTTGCTGAAGGACGTGTCCTCCGCCTTGCCGTAGCGCTTCTTCCACGAGTCAGATTTCTCGTGGGACGGGGCCGAGACGAAGCACCCGGGGAGGACGGAGAATTGGCCCCGGTTGAGAGACGAGACTTGAGCGAGATGCGAGACCTTGTTCAAACCGTAGCCCGTGAACCGCTCATCGTAGAGAGGCACGTTCGCCGACTTCATTATGACGTACGGCTCGAAGCATCTTTCATACTCGACGCTATAGCTCTTCTGCCACGCTTGCGCACAATCTTGGGATGTTTCCAGAGATTGAGACACAAGCCAGAATTCTTCGAAGTTGGTCGGGCCGTGGCCTTGGGGGAAGTGGGCGAGATGAAAGCCATCGGCCCGGCCGTCACGGACAAGCTCGTGAAGCTCCGGCAATGTCTCGGGGCAATCCACTCCTTCCGAGCATTCGAACGCAGGGATCACCACCACCTTGTTCTGGTTCAGGATCGCATCTGATGCATCGGTGCAATGGGTCAAGTCGTAGAGGTTTATGCTTGGCCTGAAATCGACGTCAACTTTGCGTGGCGGACAAATTTGTAAGATTCGAGGGCAATCGTTCTAAGAATATGTTAACTTTCCAGTCTTACCAAGAAGCGCGGCTGATTGTTCAAGAGTCGGATGAAATCTGAGGTGCTGGCGTTGGCTTTCAAGTAGAGCGACGTTTCTGAGATAGTTTATCGGATACGGCTCGTCGTCGAATGGCGCGCCCTCAACTAACACCACGGCACAGTTGAAGTTTCCCCTGCTGACCATGGATTGGATCGCAACGATTGCGTCGGACTTGCTCTCGGTTGACGAAACGTAGACGGCTACAGCCGAATTTCCTGGCCAGCTGCGCAGTTGGGCCTCAAGACTTGCCAACCTGTCTAACGAGCACTGCGTGACGATGGCGACATCGATTCCGTTGCGTGCCTTAGAACTGGTCCATTCCTGCAGCAATACGTGTGACTGTTGCATAGGGATGTAGTTTATCAAATCACTGCTCGCCATGGCCTCAATGAGATGGTTCTGAACTTGCGTCTTCCACGAAGTGACGATATCCTCGATATCCTTCGGCCATGCGTCACTCATCTCGACCTGCTGCATTTGTGGCGAACTCGGAACTATGCTCAGGTGGGCGTATCCGACCTGTCTTTGGCGGCTGCGGATCTTCCTCATCATTCTCGAGTTCTTCCGCCCCCGAGAACGGCGGCGAGCCCCTGAGAGGGCCGAGTGGCCCGAGTTTCCAGATGGATCATTGTCGTCGAGATGACGAGGTTCGGCGCCAGCGTACATCTCAACAGCCTCGTCCGCGTCCACCGCGTCAACATCCCAGTCGCCTGCATCAAATTCGGGGATAGGAGGAAGGTCCTCCTGGACGGCGATAGGGTCTAATCCGTTGGCGTCTACGACCTCCGAGAGCATCTCTCGGGGAATGTCCGAGCTCTCGCTGATGTCGTCGAGTTTGGCCGGCAACGACGCGCCAGCGTCAAGCGTACCTGCGACCCCATCGAGAACATCAACCCCCAGCTCTGATACTTCGGCGTGGAGGAGCGACAGGTGAGCAGCCGACGAAGCCGTATCAGAGGCTAGATAAGCTGCCAATGCGCTGTCGGCATTTTGCCAAGGATCAGACGGCTCGGGCGCTGTTTTGTCGGAGTTTGAATACATGTGATCCCAGACTCCGCTCGTATCGTTTCCGTCCGAATAAGGATAGCCGTACAACTCGTCACCGTAAGACGTGTACCCGTAAGGGTAGGGATAATAGCCCCATCTTGCTCTGTAGGGATCGTTATAATGATGATAGTACGAGTGGTGGTTATTGCTTTGTTGCTTCGACCATTTGGACGACGGCCATATGTTGCGATCTCGGTAGTATGTCGAGCGAGGTATTTGCTGCTTGCCGGACTTATTCTTGCGGCCTCGAGCCTTCGCGTTGTGCAGCTTTTTAATAAGTGCGACGCCTATCTTTTCCTTTTTGATCGCGAGCTGCTCGAGCTGTGACTGCCGGCGAACAATGCGTTCATTACTCTTCTGTTCGTCTACTACAGCCTTCACCCTGCTGTTCTCGTCAACACAGCGCTGGATTTCCGCAAGCAACTTAGCAATCTTCTCCTGATCACGTTGTAGACGCCCGATTTTCCTTTTAGACACACGTATCTTTTCTACCCAGGGTAGTTTTTCCTGGTTAGGACCGTCTCGCCATCGCGAATTGTACTTCGAGTAAGCTCTGAAGTGCTTGAGTTGAGAAGAGGGGGAGGGTTGTAAAATGTCACAGATGCCTACTCACCTTTGGAAGATGCGCTTGATCTGATATTTGTAATCAGCAATGAGTCCCAGCTCCTTATTGATAATCTCCCGGAAGCGCTTTCTCGTTGCTTCCCCAGCCTTGGTAAGGCTTTTAAATGACGTCACTTTTTTGTTCCCATAGAAAGCACCACGTAACTCCTTCGTGCCTTCTGCATCGAGGATCAAGCCGGAACTATCGAACCCAATGAGGTTTACGCTTCTATTGGTCCGTAGGAACCGGCCTACATGCGCTAGGTACATCACTGGTAATCAACTGTCCCGGCAGCTGTAGGTCTTTGAGGGTTCTTGATTGAGCAAGTGACGCAAAGAAAACTTCCGATATTCTAGGCGAGGAACAACCTGCTGCCACAGGAAGGGTGACGTGCAAAGTCTCCAGGCCACACATGGACAGTAGTTGCGCAATTCCATCGAGCTGCCAGAATCCCATCTTGCGTAGGACTAACTTCTTAAGTCCTGGGGCGGTCCACCTGAGTGTCTCTAGAGCACTGATTCCAAAGCCTTCATCACTTGTAAGTTCCAACGAGCCAGGCGAGTGGCCGGTCAATGATGGAGCGACCCAGCCACCAGTCGCAGATGAGCCATCTCCTATAGAAAGAGCAAGTTTCGGGACTGGCTGTGGCCAGCCATTCAACAGTAAGCTGGCGTCGCCCACAAACCCTCCCAAATTCACTTCCCGCAGGGAATAGAAGAATAAAAAGATCGACTGTATAATATTCGTGCCGAATCCCGTACCATGAAAAGTCTCAAGTGGGGCGTTTACTGATGCTAGTGCACGAAGGACGTCACCAATGCATTCTTCGTCACCCACTGCCGACACTCTCAGAGTCCGCAAGCCGACAGTTCGATGTGCAAATGCAACGAAGCCCGGTCCTAGGGCACAAGTATTTCTCATGTCTAGCTCTTGCAGATAAGCTAAGTTAGGCGGCGGAGGTGCCTCGCCGGGCCAGGCTTGCGACGATGGATCAACCAGTGCAAGGAAGAATTCGTCAAAAGTATCCGACGGTATACTTTTGTTGCCCGCAAAGGATATTGATTCTGCGAGGGCTGTTCCTCCGCACCATATCCTAGTGAGACCCTGACTTAGTCCTTGCATGTCGTCTCGTGACAAGTTGCAGGAACTAAAGTTAACTCTCGAAAGAAGGGGTTGGGCTGAACGACATGATAAGTCAATAGCGATCGTGCAACACAAATAAAATCCACGTAGTGGCCTACCATTCATCGACATCTGCCATTTGTTATGGCCATGGACACCAGCAGCCAGAAGCGCAAAGTTAGAACTTTGCTTTGAACGATCTACTCTGATTGCGATAAATGAGACACTTACAGCACCACCTAACATTCTGCCATAACCATTCAAGTCTGACCCGCTGAAGTCAACCTCGCGTAGGCTCACATTGTACAGCAACACTCTCGACAAGAGATCTCGAATTGTATTTCTCAAATGCACAGACTTGTAATCTATCAGGTCGCACATCCTCAATTTTCTAAAGACCAAGTTGAAAGGCAGTGCATTGAGGAAGGCGATGATATACCAAATTGGTTGATTCAGCAGATTTCCTGCAGATGATGAGTTAACCCAACCAACGATTTCTAGCGGTTCGGCGAATTGGCAGCACCACTCACTGAAATTTGGATCTGATTGGGCGCTTGGAGTAATCTGTTTTGCTAGGTCTGTCACGTCGATGGCGCTGGGACGGGAAGTGGCCGGAAGAATGATGGCGGCTGCGTTCTGTTTATTGAGGGCCATCTTGATTGCGTAGTACATCTCCTGCCTATTGTATTTCATCTTCAGCTTTTGCTGCACGTGGCAACCAACAAGAAAGGCGTACACAGAAGACGAGAACCCTCCATCACTGCCCATCCATTGCTCGAATTGGTCCTTACCGATCACTGGCATTTCTGACGTGCCGCTAATCGACACGGGGATGGACCACGGCGGGAAACTGGCGTAAGCAGCCGCAAGCGCCAGAGCCAATGGACGCATGACCGACGACTCCAGGCGAGGAGTGGAGCAAATCGTGTACTTGATCGGTTCCTTTGCTGCGACCATCCACTGATTCGGCTGGCTCTGCTCGTCTTCAGCCTCCCGATAGGCAATTATCATTATATCTCCTCCCACGTGCAGGCCTCGAAGCTCGTACAAAGGTGCTGTCAAATTGGACGGCCCCTTGTTCACAAATGGCAACAGATTCTTAGTGCCGAACTTAAGCTGCTTGATTTGCATCGAACCCGGCGAGAGGAGAAGTGCTCGAAACTGCGGCTTCGCGATCGACAAATCCGCGAGAGTGTTCCCGTTGACATATTCGCCGAGATCGACCCCATCTTTCTTAGGAAAGATGAGCTGGACAACCTCCGCTGAGGCCATCTCCACTTTGAGATCCCGCAAGCGTTTCGTGTCGGATGAGTTATCCTCGATCGCGCCGCACTTCTTCTTTTTCTTCGAAGTTTTTCTGTTCCATTCGTCGCTTGGGAACCCGCAGTTAAACATGTACACTGGCGCGCTCATCTTCATGTTTTCGATTATGTGTGTCAGAGCAGAAGAGTTTGTACACAGCATAATCGAGGAGACTCACTATGAAGGGCGGGACTGCGACTGCTACCGCATTGACGCCGCCTTGGTGGTCGGACGGTGACGAGCTTGCCCCGGTCGGGGGCGCTATGGGCGGTGGCAGCGAGCCGGACAGAGTATCCATTTTGCGCAAATACCGAGCTAGAGATTGATCGGCCTCGCCGCAGAGGAGACCAACCAAGATCCAAGAAGTATCTAAGATTACGAGATGAGAGTTTCAGTTGCCATGTCCCGCAAAATGTCCCGCAAATAGATGTGGACAGGATTCAGATCTTGACAAAGAGCACCGCCGAATGTCGACTGGTCGGATCGACGTTCGACATTGCTCGATGCTTGTGCTACTATTGTAGATACTAAACTGTCCTATGCCTAAGAAGACCCGCCCCATGCTCTGGGTGCAATCGATTTGTCCGCGCCGCGCGCCCCGTCGGCGGGCCAACTCTATCAATCGATAAACTAATCAAAATACTATTTCGCGAACATCCTTCCGGGCGGGTTCGGGTCGACGGGTGGCGGGGGGAACTTCGGCTTCGGGCCGCCTATCGACTGCGAGGTTGAGAGCTGGAGTAAACGCAAGTATAAGTGTCCCCGAGGAAGAATCCAGATATTCGCGGTTACGAGCGGCTCAACAAGACTCTGTCAACTGATGAACCGCGGCGACAGCGCTAGCGGCGCCGACAGGCAGCGTTTTCCTGCATCATCGTCGGACGATGAGACCACTTTCACCGTGGCCACCGTTCTTGGTCGCCGTGTTGACCAAAATCCCTTTCGGAAGCCGCCGACGACTGATGATTCCTTGGCAGCAGATAGAGGCGTAATGCAACTCAGAGCCACGGCATCGTTGGTGGACTCATCCGACGATGAGTCCGAGGCAGAAGAGGGTGATCCCATGGGTCGGCGACACAGCGCGTCGCGCTTCAACTCGGTTTACAACGAATTGGCAGCAAACAAACACCAGTCACTCCCCGCCTCCTTTGCGAAGAGAAAGCGCACGCAGACGGCAGGGAGATCAAGGGTGGAGACACTGTCGTCAACTCTGAAAACTCTGGCTGGAGGAATTTCAGGCCTATCTTGGGACGAGGCCGACTACAGAAGACGGAAACAACGTCCGCTGGTAGACATTGACATAAACGCCGGAGTGCCTCACATCGGGCGGTCTCTCAGTCTACGAGATGAGATCCAACCCGTGCAGGATCAGACACAGCTTTGCTCGGAACTAACAAGGCGGCTGAAACGAGCCGAAGATGAAAACCTCCTTCTCAGGCAGGAGAACAAGATGACTGGCCATTACAAGAGACTGCTAAGGATTGCCGAGGAAGCAACACAAACGGATGTAGACGCAGCAAACGAGCGTGCAGAATCACTTTCATGCGAGTTAGAAGACGCGAGGCGAGAAAATGCTTCTGTCCAATGCGAGTTGAACGCTGTCCGTCAAGTGAAAGACGAAGCGCTTCGTCAACTTCAAGACACGCGAGCTGCCGACGGAGACTCTGGTTTGCGGGAGGACTCAACAATAAGGAACGGCGAGGATCAGAAACAGCTGGAAGCACTAGAAAGAAAACTTGGGCTTCGCGAAAAGGAGTTAGCCCTGTCAAAAGAGACAGCGGAAAGGTCCGTGATCGCTGCAGAAACCCTGGCGAAGAGTTTAGACGCCGCGAATGAAGAGAGGGCAAACAAAGTAGAAGAAATAAATGAGTTGCGCGCCGAGGTTTTGTCCTTGAAGGAAGATAAGGAGAACCTCAAACTCCAAGTCAGTCACAGACAAAATGATGTCGAGAAACTAGAGAAGGAGGTTACCCGTTTGAAGCACGACCATTCTATAAGGACTCGAGGCCTCGCAGAAGAGTTGCAACAAGCCCGAGGTGATCTTGCGTCTGCGAATAGCCATATCGCAGAAACCCGCTCGATCATCCAAGCCTTCGTAAAAGAAAACAACGCGCTTCGAGAAGCGAAGGAAAAATACGAGGCAACTCTTCGGCAATTGGAGGATGACTGGGAGCAAGAAAAGCTGTACTTGCGAGATCAAAACAAGTCGTCAAATGTAGATGACTCCTCCGACTCAATACCCGGAACCGACCTCGATCAAATCAACACATACGGCGCGGAGGATTTGAGCGGTGATTCGAGTTCGTGCATTCACATGCCAGCTGCTGCCCCGGATTCTTCTTCAAAGCAACTCTGTTTCCGCGCCACCCCACGCGAGGGAACATGCCGAGTTTGCGGCAGGGCTTGCGCTTCAGGAGTTTCAGTCAGGGAATGCCAGTGCAGGAATCAAGACTGCAAAATTTGGGCTCATACAAGTTGCCTGGTCAACCGCAAGAGTGTTACCAAGAGTCTTGCCTTTCCAGGCACACCGATCCCTCCTGAGAGAGTTATCCTTTGCCGGGATGGAAGTTTTTGTAAATGAATCACCTTCACATGCTTCCAGTATGCTGCTATCGCTTTGGCCAAAGTGCTGCAACATTATAAAACACATTGACAAAGATAATGGTGGTTCCTTTTCACCTTTTCTTTTGCTGATTTTCACACCTGCTTCTTAATTGAATGAAGATCTATGTTGATTCATCCACTCCTGCTTGACCATGACCAGGAGCATATATAAGAGCCCCTAAGCCCCATATTCATAAGTATCACTGGCTGTTACGTACTTAACTATCCTAAGTAGCAAAAATGTCACGAGAAATTGAGGGCCATCGGCGATAGAAATAAGTTAAACTTAGCACCTAAGTAAAGTAAATTTGTTGGAGCCCATTTCTAAGTAAAGTGAAAGTAAATGTGCCATAGATTTATCTAAGTAATCTAAGTAAAGTAAAATGGGGATGCCGAGTACAACATAACCCGTTTACTTGCATTTACTTAGGCACTAAAGTGGCAACATTAAGCACAATACACCTCCCATTCCTCCCATGGGTGCTTCTTACGACCCCACAGTCCCTGCCCCACTCTCACCAGTCTCAATTCCTCCAAAGATTCCCTTGTGTTGAGGAAATTCCTCGGGGTAGATGCCCATTCCTGGTGCCAGAATTCGACATCATCACGATCCTCATCCTCACAAAACAGCTTGCCCTTCCATCGTTGCCATTGTATGTTACCACATGATAATGGTAGAGACGCCCCGCAAAGTCAGGTCAGGTGGAGGACCGCCGGGATAAATGCTATTGTCCAACAACACTTCGGCTTTTTCGTATTTGTAGAACTTCGGATTCCTCGTGAAGCCGCC
>JAAMXK010017771.1:0-17503 GCA_019693575.1 Thalassiosira oceanica
ACCAAGCACTGGGAGGGCCACCTCCGATTCTTCTTTATCGGTTTGCAATAGTAATAGTAAATGAATAAAGGAAGAGGGCTTAGCTGAGTGCAGGGCAACAACAAGGCACGGAAGTGGTAGCACTGCTGATAGCCTCTGCCCCCATGATGGTTACGGTTGGTACCCATCTACTTTTCACCATGTGAACCGTTGGTCCCTCCCCACCTATCTCCCTACACTACTCACTGATTTACACATTTACACAGCAGCAGCTGATTACGACCTGCTTTTGTCTTAACTACCCCACAATATTATACGGCAGCAGCACCTGTTATCTGTACTCGTTTCGGGTGCTGAGCGCCATGTTTCTTCTTCGTTTTTTTTGCCTAGGTAGACTCTAGATAAAGGGCAGAGACATTATGCATTGAGCCTTGCTGGAGATACGTTCACGCGCACAAAATCTCCCCAATGCGACGCCGTACGAAAGATCCCCAAAGTAGGAAGACCAAGGCACCAACCGCCTGTGAACAGCTGTGCGCTTAGCTGTCACAGTAGAAAAGACCACACACATTCATATATGTGAAACTTAACTTGAAACTTGACAAGAAAGGGAAAAGGAACCAACAGGTTTGCTGCACAGCGTCGCCTAGGATATAACACTCTATAAGTTAATTACGGTGGTATCACAATCAGCAGATTACTTTGTAAGGCTTGGGCACTTTAAAGAAGAGTACCTTTTATCAAAGCAGTTGATTATGCAGTAATATGAAGCATGCTGATTATGCTGCAATGGGTCATAACCCACTCGTCCTCCATGGGGAGAGATTGGACGGCACAACGTGATTGTCACATGTGAGAAGTACAAATGTTGGACAGGCAGTTGGATCTATCTCTGATAGTGAAGACTTAATTAAGTAAAATTCGAATCCCCAACCCTTACATATAACTTTTACGGAAGAGCTTCGTTCCAAATCTGTTTCAGGACAGTCTGAGACTCTTGCTCTGACTTGACTCCTAAGCGATCTATCAAACCGAGACTCTCTAAATCACATATTCCCGATGTGACGTCTACATCTATCCAAGTGGAGTTAGAACCATGCAACTTATTGATGTGTAATGCAGCCTCCTCACTTGTCTGAGTTTGGTTATTCAGCTTAACAACAGATGTGCTTGATAACCAGTCCCGTAGAACCATTGCTCTTAAGGCTCGGTTTGAGTTAGCTTCAGATACGACGTACTTCAATGCCCCTAGAAGCGCGAACATGAGGAACTCCTCGCAAAAGAAATTCTACACTCACCTTCGTTTCTATGCGTGATCTTGCCCGTCAAAAATCTGTTTACTAGCAAGTCATACCTCGCCAACTTGTTGCTGTAGCGAAAGAAAGTTCTCAATGCGAAGAACGATAGGGATGCCACAGCAATTATATCAAGTTTCGGGCTATCAAATCGAAGCGACCCGGCAACGGCAAAAAATGAGACGAGGCTAACCAGATCAAACACCACTGCATCTTGAGGCCTGAATATTAGCTTGGTCTTCGGCAAGACAGCTCCAATATTCGCTAAGGGCACGTCAGTATATGCTCGGATCTCAAGTGGTAGCGGTCCATGGTCCTCGACAACAGCCGAACTTGTTCGATTTGGCAGCCGATCTGCGACATCGAAAATGTCTGCCACTTCATACATCCACTTCGGCGGCTTCACTTGCCGTTTCGGTTTCTGACGACTCGGTCTCCACAGCACGAGGACCTCTTCATACGAGGGTTCTACGAGCGTGCTTGGCTTGAAGTAATTACGTATCAGTTCTCGTCTACCTTTGCCGCTGAGTACATCGACCGTGTTTTGTATACTAACTCTTTGAAGGAGTGCCTTTGGACCGGCTATGCCCAGCTCATCATCATACCTGCACGTGCCGTCTTGACGGAGCAGAAACGGCTCTAGTGCATCGTCTAATTCTGACACAATAGCCGACGATGAGGTTCTGTAGCGCGAAAGTTTGAGCAGCCTGCTACGCCTTAAGCCTCTCTCGAGAAACGTTTCGGCCACTTCAACAGTCGAATTTAGTTTGGGTGGGATTTTGCTGTTATTCAAGAATTCATTTGCTTGTACTCGATCCATGACAAAATCGTTCTCAGTCAGTCCGAAGTTCTCGATCATCTCCAGGATAAAAGATCGACAGAACTGCAAGATTTCCTCGTAGCTCGTTTGGATCCAATCGGACATCTTTTCAGCCAAGGTGTAAATTTCTCTTTCCAGTTTCCGCTCAAGCCTCCCCAGTGGTTTCAGCAAAGCGGACGACGTCCTCTGAACGAGAGATGCCTGCAGATAATCAAGTTTTGGCAGGAGCAATCTACCATTGCTCACCTCTTGGCTGTGGCCTCTACGGAAGACGAGTACTTTTCCACCTTCAAATATCAAAGACTCTTGCGTTCCATTTCCAAAGAACTCCTCCCCAATGGGTTCCAATCCTTTAAGGTCTGGGAGCAAAGACAGACGAAGCAGGTACTCGCTATTCATCGCAGAGCACAAGTCGAGGTCCCTCTGATCCATCAGCTTGAACCCCCCATCTGTAAGTGATTGATTCAACAGCTTCACTAATCTTTCGTCCTCGTCATATATATTCTTGAAGCACTTTTGTGACTCGACACCAAATAACAGTTCGATCTTATCAATCAGTGATGACGACGCGGGTGAAAGAGATTTCGTCATCACTCTCGGTAGTCTTCCGTCCGCCGACGCAATGACCTGGGCCGATGTTGATCCAGCAGACGAGACAGAAAATGCACTACACGTCATGCCCAACGCCCCCCAAAGGACGAAGAGAAAACTTGTACCCATGGCAAGTCTTTGGCATGACTAATGATCTATCGATCACTCTTCCGCCTGTGAAGCAGTGCTACCTGGAGACCACATCCAGCTCAAACTGGCGTCGATCTTCCCTGCTTCATGCACTGCTTCGTACCACGAGCCGTGTTTTTCCCAGCGCAAGCCACAACTATCTAGCAGCAGCAGCGCATGCGCATGCACGGACCTTACGATATTTACGATACTATCCTCCGCTTCGCTCCGGCTAGCGCTACGCGGATTGGAAATCCCTCGAAATCCCTGGAGCGGACTCAATCGGGATCCACTCAGGTACAAAAAAAGGGGACGACGCCGGAAGGAAGGAAAGTTGTCCCTTTATCTTATTAGATCGTAGTTCACTGTACATCCCATGATGATCGATGATCTTCGAACACGCTTCGCTTCGAAGGCGCGGCAGCAGCGCAGCATTAAGAACGGACGGCGACCACGGATCGGATCATCGATCATAATACACGAGACAGCGGAGCCCGGCAGCCCTGCCGGGCAGGTTTGAGGGATTTGATACCCGCGCATTGCCCAGCTTGATAGTCAAGACTAGTATAATTGTAAGGGATGTGTCCTTCATCCAATGGGCGCGACAAAGATCCCATCCTGCAGTTCAAGGCAAGGAATGTCGATCCTAGGAAATGCCCCTTCGAGAACGAGGTGGTGTCCTTCACCCTCTTTCCCTCATCCTGCATACACCTGAGCGGGCAATCTGGGGCCGGCAAGACAACGCTTTCGAATTATATTGCGGGGCTCCTGCCTCGGCGCAACGGCGAAGCGATGTTGAAAGGGACGCTTGGCATAGAGGTGGAACATTGTCAATGGAACGATTCAATACCGGCCGTGGAGCGGGTTGGCATGTTGTTTCAGCAGACTACCCTACTGGACTCGTTGACTGTGGCTGGAAACATATGCGTTGCTCTCGAGCATTGTCCATCGGCGAGGTTGAATGAGTCCCAAAAGCAAACGGCCATAAAGCAGCTTCTGGAAACTGTCGGTTTGGACTATCTGAGCGATGGGCCCAAGCGCCCGGCCGAACTCAGTGGAGGTATGGCCCGTAGGGCTTCGCTGGCTTTGCAACTGGCACAGCGCAAGCAAGTCATCATTCTAGACGAACCATTTGCCGGCCTTGATTTCGCGACGGCCGTGGGAGTTGCCAAGGCCCTGGAAAGACTGCGACGAGAAAAGGGGACGGCTCTCCTGCTCATCTCACACGAGCCAGAGATTGTCCAATTTGTTATGGGCAGGGGCTCGGGCTCTTCGTTAGACGGGTCCGGCAAAGACCCTGAAACTGAATTGATCAGAAAAGTGACCTTATCAAGACGAGGTTCAGACTACGATGGCAGTGCGAGGCAAAGCAGAAAGCTGTCGCACCCATCTGTGTTTGGAGGAAAGGCGCACCAGCGGTTCATCATGAAGACGATCGACTACTTTCTTTTTTCACTTCCTCTGATATTGCTGACCTTTACAGCAGCCGGGTTGGCAATAAGCATGCTATCGTCCGACATTCTTCGCCGGGTGGATGTGACCGATACAGTCATCGATGTTGTGAAACGAGAGGTCAAGCCAATGCTGAGCATGCTAACTGGCGAAGAGGATGTTAATCCTATGTACATGATGATGATCTCGATGAAAGTTAGGAGCATGCTCCAGACAACGATCCCGCCTGCAAAGGCAACACTCTACGCCATGGGCATGGCGAAACTTTTCGTGCTCGAGATCGGGCCTCTGATTACATCTCTACTGCTGAGCGGTAGGATTGGAGGCTCATACTCGGGGGAGGTGGCGACCATGCAGGCCACATCTCAAAACAAGCTTCTACGGACTCTCGGTATATCGCCAATGAAGTGGACTTTCCAGCCATCGCTCCTGGCTTCTTGGATAGCATCACCCTTACTCACGATGTCAGGAACTATCCTCGCCCTTGAACTTGGTGCTCACGTCGGCCCGTGGTATGGCATCGGAAAAACCGAGACCTACAAACAGGAAGTTTGGGACTCGATTTTCCTACCAATTCGACTTCGACTGTTGTCGGAGGACTTCAAGGCAACTACCACTTCTGACCTGTTCCGATGCACCTTCTCGGAGAGCTACGTCGACTCGCTGATTGAGATAGTGAGTGTCCTCAATTATGCATGCCCTTCTTGCACACTGCTCTAACTCCATCTTGTGCACTGACACGCAAAATCGAACGATTCAGGCAACCCATCCAGTATTCTATCATCTACTCAAGAGCCTTGTCTTCATGACTATCGTGATGACAGTTTCAGAAGTGACGGCGAGAAGAAAGTTCGACCTGACGCCTCGTGGAGTGCCGAAAGTCATAACAACCTCTGTTGTACTGGGCTCTCTACTCGTTATCGTTGCCGACTGGGGTTTCTCGCAGCTACTCCTCAAACGACACTAGGTAACATTTCAAACAGAATCAAACAAGACAGTTCTTTGTGTTTGATTGCTTTCACGAACGACCTACATAGATTCAAAGGAGACGATAAATCAACTAAACTTTACCCTATAAAAACTTTTAGCCATATTCATTCTTACTATAGCAAGGAACTAGATTTCTCAGGCCAGGACCGGCAGTCCATCCACGACCTCAGCCCCCGCCGACGTCTTCGCGAGCTTCGCCACCTGGTCCCTAATGTGGCGAGCGTTTAGGCCCGCCATCTCGTATTGCTCGTATTGCGTCGCTGTCTCGAAGTACGTATCTGGCATGACCATTGGGCGGAACCTCAGGTCGCCCGAGTCGAGCGCGCCTTCGTGGCTGAGGAAGTGGAGGACGTGATCTCCGAACCCTCCTACTGACCCCTCCTCGACGGTCACGATGACGCCGTTGTCGGCGGCGAGTGACAGGACCAGGTCCTTGTCGAGTGGCTTCATAAATCGCGCATCAGCTACCGTCACGGCGAGGTTCGGGTAGCTCTCCTCGAGCTCGTCAGCCGCGATGAGCGCCTCGGACAGCCTCGATCCGATGGACAGGATCGCCACGCGACTTTCTCTTGTCTCGCCCCGGGATCCAGCGCCTATTGTCGAGTCTGTGCTGCCGTTAGCAGGAACGGCTTCTGGCTTGCTCAGCGTCCTTATGCCACCCGGCTCGCGAATGATACGCCCCTTGCCAATCTCAATCGCGACTCCTACGAATTAAAATTTGGTCAGCTTATAATCTTTGCGCTGGTTACAACAGGCAAACCAGGAGGGAAATGAATACACTGCATTAATTAGCGATATTTTTCACTTACCCTTGGTTGGGACCTCTCCGTCCTGGAGATCGTAACCGAACAGTGTCTGGAGCTTGTCGGCCGCGTACCCAACCCCCCTGGGATATCTAAGCACAATTGGCCCCTCGTCGAAGTCAGCGGCCGTCGCGACCATATTCCTAAGCTCGATCTCATCGCTCGGGCTCATGATGGTTAGGTTCGGGATGCACCCCATGTAAGCAAGGTCGTAGCAACCGTGGTGCGTGGGACCGTCGTTCCCGACCACGCCTGCGCGGTCGAGGATCATACGAACGGGGAGGTTCTGTATGGCCACGTCATGGACCACCTGGTCGTATCCGCGCTGCATGAACGTCGAGTAGATACAGCAGAAGGGCTTCAGGCCCTCGCACGCCATTCCCGCGGCGAAGGTCACGGCGTGCTGCTCGGCGATTCCAACGTCGAACGTGCGCTTGGGGAATCGCCGTCCAAAGATGTCCATTCCGGTACCGCCGGGCATTGCGGCGGTGATCCCAACAATTTCGCGGTGTTCGGTCGCCGCGTCGATGAGTGCGTTGGCGAAAATCGAGGTGAAGGACGGCGCGGCGGCCTTGCCCTTGAACTGGATCCCCGTCTTGATATCGAATTTGCCCACGCCGTGCATCCTGTCGGATGCCTTCAGGGCCGGTTCATAACCGTACCCCTTGGTGGTCTTGAGGTGGAGCAGGACCGGCTTGTTGGAGTCGGAGTCACGCAACTTCTCGAGGATCGGGACCATGTTCTCGAGATCATGCCCATCGATAGGACCGACGTAGAAGAAGCCCAGTTCCTCGAAGAGCGTGCCACCGGTCACGACACCTCGGGCGTACTCGTCAATCCGCTTGTTGACATCCTGCACGTTCTCGGGGAAGAGCTTGTTGAGGCTCTTGGCAAAGTCTCTGAAGTCCTGGAAGGGCTTCGAGACGAGGAGATTGGACGTGTAGGCTGAGAGCTGAGACGCGGGCTTGACACCTCCAGCGGACTGCGTTCCGGTCGGGAGGGAGACCTGCCCGTTGTCGTTCAACACAACGATCATCCGGCTAGTTAGGTAACCAGCGCTATTCATGGCCTCGTAGGCCATCCCGCCCGTAATGGCCCCGTCGCCTATGACGGCTATGCAGTTGTTCCGTCTCTTCTGCAGCAGGCTCTTGGCCACGCTCATGCCCTGCGCGGCCGAGATGGACGTGGATGAGTGCCCCGCGCCGAAGCTGTCGTACTCGCTCTCCTTCCTCTTGCAGAAGCCGCTCATTCCGTCCAGCTGCCGCAGCGTGGGGAACCTGTCGCGCCGGCCCGTGAGCATCTTGTGGGGGTAGCACTGGTGCGCGACGTCCCATATGATGTCGTCCTCGGGCATGTCGAAGACGTAGTGCAGGGCGATGGTGAGCTCGATCACGCCCAGGGACGACGAGAAGTGGCCGCCGGTCTGCGAGACGGACTCGATCACCTCCCACCGCAGCTCGTGCGCGAGCTGCTGCAGCTCGCGCATGTCGAGGCGCTTCATGTCGTGGGGGAAGGTCACCGAGTCGAGTATCGGCTTGGAGAGGGGCCGGTCGGCGTCGGCCGCGGCGGACTCGGACAGGACCGCGCCCCTGCCGGCGTGCTGCGGCCTCGCCCCTCTGGTCGCAGACGGGGCGAACCCGGCGGCCTGCGATATTAACGACGCGGCCACCGCCGCGGATTGTATGGCTCTCTTCATCCCTCTGATTGTTGAGATATATCAAACCCCAGATTCGCCGGCCTCAGCAAAAGATTATAAGATGCGTTCTTATCCGCGGCGGGCGATCTTTGTCGGCAGAAATGAGAACTGTACGTCACTCTCGGGCCGGCTCCCCCAGTGTGCAATTGGCGGCGCACCAGAGTCAACAATCAAGCGTTCAACTTTAATACCCGAGCGCCACAATCTTCGCCGACGGGCCTGGAGCTAGGCGCAAGAGCTTTGGCGGTCAGCAACGTCCTTTGTGGTCAACTCCCTGCATGGTCGTCCGTTCCTCCATGCTGGTGCGTAGGCTTCGCCACCCCACCATACGCGGTACGCGTCGACGTAGAGCGCGGTTGGCGGTCGTTTTGGCTGTTCCACCTGGATGGCGGGCTTGTGGGGCGCTCCCCTTTACACGAGGAATCTCAGGTTCAATCCTGACCCTACTCCGGTATCTACCTCCTATCCTGGTCCACGAGGGCGGGACGAGCGCCTTTTGGTCCCGCGCGCGCCGGCCTGGCGTCTGGCCCAAGAGTCAAAGCAAAGTCAAAAGTCAAGGAGGCCAATAAGAAGCCCTGCAAGCGATGGTTGTTCTAGGTACATAGCTTTGGGTAGATTTGGGTAGGTATGGTACCTTAATTCGGGTACTGAAAGGTGCCCTCTCGACGATACGGCAGTTACGGCAGTGCACAACAGATGATGGCACCAACCAATCAATGGCACCCCCGGCCCCACCACACGGACGGTCGAGTTGGTTTTCACAACTCACCCCGGAAGGAAGCAGGAATGATACGGCTAGTACGAACAATTTCAGAATGGAAACGACTTCTGTGTGCCCTATAATATGCTATATGGGCACACACGTTCGTTGGATGGTTCCCATCGCCCAGCAATTGTCATCGTCGATGATTGTCGATTGTCGTTCCGTCCGAGTGTCCATGTTCGGGGGGGAACTTGTAACTGACAGTTCCACGGCGCGGGTTTTTCGCAAAACCCGCGCTCGCTAGCTTTGCCCGTGCTTTGAGTTCATTGCCTTTAGCGCGCTGACGGGCACAATGACAATGCGCGGAAATGTGTCTGCGCGACAAACACAAAGCAAAGCCGGCAAAGCTTTAGCGTGTGTGGTTTTTGAGCGAAAACAGCGCCGTAGAACTGGTAGTTACACGTACGTACGGAATGTACCAGACGCCGTGATATTAGATCCAGTCAGTGACTTACGTCCAGCACTGTTGGAGATGGATTGTCACGCCAGCTCACGCAAAACCGCCCACGCCTCTACTGTAACTAAAGTACCTACGAAAACCAACATGAAAAAACGAACAAAACCATGGCCATGGCGCGCCCCTAGGAGGCCCCTAGGGCGACGCAAATTGCTCCACAACCACGAGCCTCTGTTGAACGACGGTTGGAAACATCGAAAGTAGACTTATAGACAAATTCATCCCGCAGCGGCGTAGTCTGATCTGCAAATCCAAACTCGGACGGGAGGCCAACAACCGACAGAGGTGCCGCCGAGGTGCCGCTGAGGAGCCCACCACAGATATCGGGCCAGAAGGAGGTGTAGATGGTCCCCGATGGACACGCGGCGCTACAGAGACTTAGTTCGATACCACATCTAACTTCTGTAGCCGCCGGTTTCTATAGAAGTGACGTTATCAACGGCTCCGAGACCTCGGCAGGCCGGGCTCGTGCGATGATGCATGATGCACAAATTTGCCTTTACACCGGCTCGTTTGATAGATAACGTCGGCCGTAGAGCCATCGGAATATATAGCCCTACGGCCGCAGCACTTCATAGGGGATATATTGGGGGTGAATGAATAGGTGCCATGGGCGCCGTCATCGGGCAACCATGAGAGGCCATGGAGGAGCTCGACTCTCCCTATAATCATCGTTGTGCCGGCCGAGCCCGACAGGGCGCATATATAACACCAAGACAAATAGACCCAAGGGGTAGAATTTAGTCCGGAAAGCGCTGCTCGGCCTCTTTCAGGACCAAATTCCCGCTTCCCCCCTGGGTGGCATCTTCATGCCAAATTTCATGCGCAGCCAAAGTCTGCCAATTTTGGCCCTTTCCTCTATCTAGCGCTTTTGCTAACTACCATATCGTACTTTGAGAGGGCGGCGAGGTCCTACAGTATGCACGTGACGTGCGGTGACAACACATCCGGAATGGAGTGGAAAAAATCATGATGTGATCTGTGGGTGTATCGTGACGTGTGTCCATCGGGGACCATCTACACCTCCTTCTGACCTTCTGACCTGATATTCTGATATTATATTTGTGTTGGGAATTGGGAACCTCGGCGGCACCTCTGTCAGTTGGACTGGCCTCCCGTTCGAGTTCAGATTTACAGATCAGACAACACTTCTGCCAGGATGAATGAACTAGTCTGTATGTCTACTTTTGATGTTGCCAACTGCTGTTTGACAGAGGATCGTGGTGGTGGTGCTATGCTATATGTTGGCGCCCTATTGGGCTACCATTTGTTTTGTTTATTTTTTCTTGATTTTCGCAGGTACTTACTTAGACGTGGGCAAGAATGTGTCAGTCAGCTTGCGTCGGAGCATCACCTCAAGAGATGCGGGTGGTTTTCGGCTTTTGGATAAAAGTCTTAGACACAAAACCCATCAACAACTTTTTCAAGACCTGATTCTCTCTGTACGAGATATTTGAGAGAGCTTGAGTTGACATATACTGTGAGGACAGGTGAGTTCAAGCAATCAAACAAATAAATACTAATGAAGCGATGGCTACATAACTGATACACATCTGGTTAAGCTAGCAATATTTATATGAACAATCTCACATAGTCATGCGAAATAAATTTATTTTACAACAGGAGGATCCTACATAAAAATGGGAGGGATTTCTGAGAGAGCTGGAGTTGACTTATAGTCCACTATGAGGACAGGTGGGTTCAAGCAAGCACTAATGAAGTGATGGCTACTGATACATCCTGTTCAGCTATATCAAATGGGAGGTTTTGGTGATGAGGTTGGAATAGGCGTTGAGCATGGGACATGACTGCCATTATATGTAAAAATTGATTGGGAAAGATGACAGCTCCTGTGCCTGCGGTGTCCCCGAGTCATCGGACAGGGATAAAGGCCCGGGAAATTTTGTGAAGAAGGCCAAGGAGTCCTAAGGTTTGCCTGGTTGCAAATCCTGATAGTACTTCATGAATTTGTAGATTATGACTTGGAATTTAATCCTTTGCGCGAAGGGCTTCAAGCCTTGCTCTTAAAGACGCCGCCTTGTCAGCGACTGGTTGTGCGGAAGATGAGCGGCCCGCTTCGTCCCTGGCTCGTTCTTGGCTTGCACTCAAGTTCAATCTCATGCTGTTAATTTTCTCTCGATCGAGGGAAGGTTGTTCCTGCTGACTTCCTTGAACATTTTCCTTCGTTGCCTTTCTCAACTGTTCTCTAATGTATGATCTAAATTGAGGCGAAAGATACTCTAGATGAGAGTCAAAGTCGACATCCTGGTGAGTATGTCGGAAATCTATGATTTCAGAAAGAGCCACTTGCTGTTGGTGCGCATCTCCGTTGTTTGCGGCTTGGGCAAATGCGTTGATGAGGTTGGAAAAGTGCGACTCTTTGTGAGTGTCCAAGCAAGCAGTGCCTTTGGAACTCGCTGATTGTGAAACAGTTACACCCAACTCTGATTCACACTCGGCGAGCAAATTACCGATGAGATCATTCCCGGGAAGTATGAGCTGTGATGCTGCGTTGCGAACAGATGAGCCACGGCACTTGATGAGTTCCAACATAATACTCCTCGACATTTCTGACGACGACTTGAGGAGTTCTGAGCTGTTGGGATCACGTGACCGTACGTCCTGAGAGCTCTGTAACAACCAATCAAGGCTACGAAGCATTGAGTCTAACTTCACTCCGGCCAAAGGGCCGGCGTCGTTCTTATCGTACTCATCGGCTATGACCTTCTTGTACAGTTTTGTGTACACCCTGGATTGCTTCGCGAGATATTTCCCCTCTGACGAGGTGATAGTCTCCTTCTGCAGCATAATCAGAGACGAAAGAGCGGTGTCGCGAGAGGGCGCCATGGCGGCTCGCATTGCAAACTAGCGAAGCACAAAAGAAATTAAAACATTTGTGATAAATAATGCGCATAGTTAGGCCAGCTCACCTTGTTCGTTGGTCGCATGATCGCCATTTCATATTTCGGACCACTCAGTCTTGGATCCAGAAGCACTTGCACTGACTCTCGCAAAACATACTCTAGCGTACTCTGCGATATTGCATCAGCATTTTGCGCGAGTTTGAATAGGTATGAAAGAAGCGTGATAATCGAGTTGATCAATTGGACTGGAAGTGACTCATCATTTGACGCATGAAATGAGAACTTCAGAGCGCTACGTGAGAAGCAAGAAAGGTATTTTGGTTGGGGATCAGACGCAAGAAACCTTCGTCAAAATAATCTGCCTCACCCTGTCACAGTTTCTACAACATTGTTGAAGTCAAATGAGATGCCTTCACCGAGCAATCTCACTTCCATATCGCTTAGGGTCTTTATCGGTCGGGATTCCGGGTCACTAATCATAGCAGAAAGTAAGTAATTAATTGCTGTGGCTCCTCTGACAACTGATGGGTCATCGGTCAAGTTCTCTGCGTCTAGTAGTTGTTCTATCTCATTCAAGGTTCTGGAAAATATGTCGCTTGACTCTGTGCTTCGCTCGGGGTAAACTCTCGAGGCCATCAATTTGGGTTCAGCTGCGTTGCCACTTTGATGTTTGTCGTCTTTGAGATTTTGTAAACGCTGTCGAAGATTTTCTTTCGCGGCTGACGAAGCCAGCTGGGTTGGAGGTGGATCAGACTGAATTTGCTGACTATTGGAAGGTCGAGAAGGCCGCCTCTTTTCGGGTGTCTGGACAGCATGAAAGGACTGGCCAGGTGGATTTGGTCTTACACATCGACCCAGGACTAGCTCTCTTGTCTTATCGTTGAGGTCTCTGTCAATGTATTGAAGGAGACGTTCTGGATTGTCGTTAAACTTCATGAAGGCGGCCTCTAAGAGACTAAGATAAGCGTTGCGCATGTCAAGCAGCTGATACTCCGACGACAGCGCTTTTGCGGTGATACGAATTCCTTTCTTGCTGATGGCAGTAACCCCGTGAGATTCGACGCATAAACGACATTCGTTAGCAGCCAGGGCTCTGGCGCTGGCAAACTTGGACTTGTCAACCACCGTCATGCAAAGTACGGGACCGTAATATTCCTTAGTTTGGCAAACGCCTGATGATCTGACATATGAAATGACGTTGAGAAACTGATCCTTGAATTGCGATTTGGCAACCCCACATTTGTCGAGTAAATGGGGTAGCAAAATCGATGCCTCTTCGTTCAACATGACGTACGAAACCTCGCTCAGTCGTTCAAAGAGCAACCGGAGGAGGCTCAGGAGCGATCGCAACCCCGCAGTGTGATCTCTCGCGAGGAGGGCAATGGTGCACCACCGAAAGATGAGGTCCAACTGATCAATGAACGAATTGTTCCCGTGATTTTTAGAGTATTCCAAGGCTTGGGTCAGCATGACGCAACCGCTGACGCTATCTTGGTGTGACTTGATCCCTCCCTTCGGAAATAAGAATGAAGCTGTTGACGGAACGAGTTGGGACCATACCTTTTGCAGGCTCTGAAACGAGATGCCTGATGGTTCCTCCGGGTAATCTGGCCAGCTAGCGTTCCTTCCAAGACGCTGAGATTTCAAGGATCTGGTGGAAGACGACTCCAGTGGATTATACGGAAGTTCGTTCGTAGGCGATGACTTCTTGGTAGTCGCCGTCGTGGGAGGAAGGGAAGCAGATGACGGTCTGGTGATTGCTTCCCGCCTGGTCGATTGCTGTGTCGAAGTCGTCATGGGGCGGTTCCTGGCCCGAGTTGTCGATTTCTTGAACGTCGCTATCAGTTCCTTGTCTTTCGTGGAATGCTTTGGAATGACCGCTCTCAAAGTGCGCTGTTGGGCGGGCAGAAGCTTACTGATTTGTTCGTCTAGCGAGTCACTTGAAAGGACCCCGCCCTCCGAACAAGTGTTCAGTAACTTCTCGGCAGCCGTCCTGGATCCTGACTTGGAAGACAGTAGAGACAAAACTATCACCTTCGACAGCTGCTTTTGCGGAGAAATTTTTGACGCGACTGCCTTGAGCCGTCCATCCATCATGGACAGCAAATCTCCCAGTCCAGACGATTTCAGTGCTGCATCAGTCAAAACCGACTCAAGGCTCATGATGAGGGTTTCTACTGCAGTCTGGTTGGTACCTCCACCATCTTGCTGCGATCTCTCTGTTCCAAGCGAAAGCGCCGACAACGATGCATTTCTCATACTCAACTTGATGTCATTCATGGAAGCAGTGCACAGTGCAGGGAACACAGTCTTCCCAAACTTAGCCTGGGCTTCGTCGTCCATGTGAGATAAGAGGTTGCCTATCAACGAAGCAGCTACTGGCTTTAGATTGCTCTGTGAATCACTCAATGACGAGCGCAGCGCCAAGACGAGTTGTTTAAGAGATACTCCTGCCTTGCCTTCCGTTGATAGCTGCCCACCGCAGCGCTCAAGGGCTTTTGAGACGTTGTCCATTCCTTCTTTCCTCATCTTCCATGAGTTCTTGCCCTCAGTGGAGCTGATCTGGGCTATACAGTCACACTTGAGAGAAGCGACAAGGTCAAGTGACGGCGCCGACAAAAGAGACGAAGAAGTCTTGCTCTCCCCGCCGGTCGAATCAATCGCTGCACATTCCTTTGTTAGGCATTTCAGCGGCCTGTCAACCTGCTGTGCCCCAGGATTGTACGGGTTTGCAGCGCAAGATTTGTCAACAAGAGAAATAACGTTTGCTTGCAGGTCTCTAGTCTTAACGAATGATTGGAGGGCAGGGCCGAGCTGGGCATGGACTTCGCCAATCAAATCAAGGGCAGACTTGCGTACTTTCATGTTGTTACTTCCGACTTCCTGGTAGCATCGTAGCAAATGGTTAGCGATAAGGAAAAGGTACCGAGTTTAATACGATTGATATCCCACCTTCAAGATCCATATCAGGCAGTGTTGGGTTTCAGTGGAAAGAGAAGACACTCCAAATCCAGAACAGAATGACTTGAACCACCCGAGAAGCGCTTCGTGAACTAATGGCGACTTGATGCCATCAACGGTTCTAGTGGCCACGGCAAGGACCTTGCTAGGCTGTTTCACGGCGCATAGAGAGTTCAGGCATGCAGCCGATGCTTGATTGAGCTTCCTGTCCCCAACTTTCTCGACTGCAAGTTTAGTCGCCGAAACACAAATGCATGGCTCCGGCACCTTCACAAGAGTCGCGTGCACGTCGAAGATCGCGGTGAACATCTCTAGTAGAGCGCGCGCGACATTGAAGTTACTCTCCTTGAACGATTTCGTGCTGTCTCTGACGAGAACGAAAAGAGAGGGAAAGGTTGTCACGTGCTTTCCGCCCTCGGACTTGTAAAATGAGGTGAGGTGAGAAATTGCCTTGACTCTCTCCTTCCAATTTGACGACGCAATACCCCGTAGAATACCAAGGTTCGTGTTGCCATCTTCGTCCGCTTCGTCATCCCAATTGGGCATTCTCAACGCTGACAGGCACGAGACAGCATCGTCAAACGCGGGCAGTGTAGACTCGTTGCTGTCGTCCGAAAGGTCGGACGAGTTTTCCGTCTTGTTCTTCGTCACTGATCGTTGACGGTTAGAAACGGCAATCGGCTTCGCCCGGTGGGACGCTGAATTGTCAGGCTTCGAAGTAGGTGCTGGCGCCGTCTTAGGCCTTGCTCCGGGTCTAGATCGGGATGATGGAGATGATATGCCATTGGCGGACCCCGAAGCAAGTTGCAAGGACTTATAAGCTCGAGGGTTCGATGTTTTCAGCGATGATTCGGTAACGCCCTTCGTGGCCTCGACGACTTGACTGTCGTTAGAAGAGAGCAGTGCGACCAAGACTCCATTCGCCGCCTTGCGAGTTGATGCATCCGAGTCATTGAGTTTTTGACAAGACAGCTTGGCCAATTCCTCGGCGTCGCGGGATCGTAGTTGGCCGCGCGTGCCGTAAGTCCCATTCGACTTCACACATCGAGCCAAGTACTCAAGGGCGCTTTTGCGAACCAGTGCGTTTTTCTGTTTTTTTTCGTCCAAGGAGGACGGAATGGAGTCGTTGGCTTCCAACAAATGCTCGAACGAGAAGACGTTAGCGAACATCTTATCCAACGACGATCCAGCAGCGTTGCACACTTTTTTGTCCTTGAACAGAGCCAGAAGGGTGGTAAGAAGAGGTCGAAGATTCGAGAAGAGTTGGGCCCCGACACCCTCGGCAAGCATACCCAGAGCTGCAAGCGCCTTGGAGCAAACGGCGAAGTGGGTGTGACCTAGGACTTGGCGCAACTCCCGAATGAGAGGTGCGTAATCAACAGAGCCAGAAGGGGCTACGAGCTTGTAGGGCTGCTCGCCGCCGGCATCGATGAGGGCGTTGAGTGCAGCGACCTTCTCGGACCACTTATCGAGCTTGATCTTTTCCCGGTAGCAAGTCTTGGGGAGCACCCGGAACAGATCGATGGCTGGCCGTGCAGCTTGACGTTTCGCCTCGTCTTCTGCCTGGCTCATCTTTAATGCCGCAAGTGTTTCTTCCGGAGATTGAGCCGACTCCGGCTCGCCCATCTTGCAACGCAGTCTTCTTGTGATTCGAGTTGCCGATGGCTGGCTTTTTAGGAGAGAGTCAAGCTGGCTTATTTGAGACGGTTTGAGTTTATCGATAGATGACTGAAGGGGACTCTTGGAGCCAAGGGCACGGCATAATTCGGCGAGTATCTTCATCCCAACTTCGCGGGCCTGTGCGTTGCTGTGCGCGATGAGGATCTCGGACTGCGTTGTCAGCTTGGAAATTGGGAGTACGGCTACGCCAAATGACTCCACGGCCTTTAGAATCAACTTGGCCGAGAACAGCACCGCCTTTGGTTTGCGCGACTTGAGACCATTGTCTTGAATCAGTTCAAATATCGTTTCGATGGTGGCGGATCCCTCATCAGACACCTCGATGAGTTTAAGCACTAATTCCTCGCTCGAGTTGAGAGTTGAGGTCTTCGAAGATGCGAAGGCGTTTCCCTTCACAAGCGATGCCATTATCTTCCGCGCGTTTTCTTCGAGGCGCGCGCCTTGGCAGCAATCAACATACAAGACAGAGAGTAAGAGTGCCTCGTCGAGCGATCCGGCGATTTTGTCCATGAGGGCAGTTGGAACCGATGCGTCGAGCGCCGAGTGGATTTCGCAGCTGATCAGTTGACTTGCAGGCTCATTGCCAGAGAGGAAGATGGTAATTCGATCGCGAAGGAACGAGTACGAGGCTTTTCTGACTTGCCACTTGGAAGACTTCAAAGATTCTTCCAGAGTCTCATCTGTGATTTTAATATCCGTGTCTGGCGGGGCCGAAGTGATTCCACCGCTAGTAGACGGGGCATTGGGCAGATCTCTTTTGGGCAGCGTGGGTGCTGTACTCGGCCGCGCCTTTGACTCGACACCTTGATAGGTTGCATTTTCGCTCGACTTAATGCCATGAAGTGATGTTGCGTCAGCGATTTGCATCTTATTCTGTGGGAGAGCCACGTCCGTTGCTACGCTGGGCGTCACTTTTTTCCTGGCAGATTTTCGCTTCCACGGAGGTAGCTGATCACCCTCCTCTCGAGACATTTCGGAATTCTCGTTTATCACCGCATATTCATCGGTCATACTGGGCTGATC
>JAAMXK010017950.1:0-19483 GCA_019693575.1 Thalassiosira oceanica
CCTCCTCGGCGACCCGCGGGCGGCGCGCCGGCGGCCATCCGATCGCCCGTCGGGGCGGACGCGGGCCTGCCCGCCGGCCATGGGGACGTCTGCCGCGTCGGGCGCGGGGGTGCAGGCGGCCGTGTGTGTCACCTGCTGCGTCCCCCGCCCGGGTAGGGTGTCGCTGTCAACTCCTCCGTCAGCACCTCGAGACTTAACCCCGGGCTTTAGCTTTCGCGATCGACGGCCCGAGGAAGGGGGAAGTAAAGGCTGGATCTGGGTGCCGCGGGTGCCCGGATGCCCGGACAAATCCATCCAGCAGATCGCCGAGGGCCTCTTGCAGTCGGCTCTTACGCCACAGAGCGAATTCAACGGGCATCGTCGGCACAGAAGGTGCTGCATAAAAATTAAAAATTCCTGGTTGCTTTTGGTGCCCCGGCGTCTGTCTCCCAACCTAGAGTTAAACCTCTACTCTGCCGTATTACCTGAAGTTTGGTCCGCCGCTGTGCTGCCTGCCAACTTTCGCTCTGGCTTGGTTAAATGGCTTCTCAGGAACACAAAGGACCATTCCAGCAGTTTCAGAACGGTAATGCCTTGCATGCTTCAACAAGAGTCGCGCATAGCAGGCAGCAACGCGAGAACGGGAACACCAACGATTTCCAATTTGGAAGCAATCCGAGCACAGCGCGAGAACGGGAAGTCAACACCAACATGGGCACGTCCGGAGTCGGGATCTTTGCCATCACACACAATCTTTGCCATGGTGAAAATACGACGCAACAGCGCAGCCCGTCTTCCAAAAAGCCACATAATATGCATCAGGAACAGAGCAGCAAACGTCCCGTCCTGACCTCCCTGGACGACTGCTCCTCCATCCAAAACATGCGACACCTCCTCCATCCCGATCCTATCCAGGCGGCCGAGACACTCACCGCTCTCCTCGAGAAGGAGGCGGTCTACGCGAGGGGAGACTACCTCGCGAGTTTTACTCCGCGCGATCATGGGCCGCGAGTCTCGGCCAACGACCGACTCATGCTCGTCGACTGGATGTACAGCGTTGCCGACCAATGCGAGGTGAGTCTTCGGCGGAGGTCCGAGAACGACAAAAGGGGACTACTATCATTCGTATCATTCTCTCAACATGCTCCGTTTCTTTTGACATAGTTCAAGCGCGAGACGACTGCCGTCGCCATGGAACTCGTGGATCGCTTCCTCTCCTCCTGCCCCCCCAAAGCATCGCACTTTTACCTCGCCCATAGAGAGAACTTCCAGCTCCTGGCGGTAGCCGCCTTTTACGTCTCCGTGAAGACCATGGAGAGTGTCGCTTTCGGGTCCGACCTCCTAGTGCTCGCGAGCAACGGGACTTACACCAAGGAAGAAATCGAGCGGACTGAGAAAGAATTGCTTCATGGCCTGGGTTGGAAAGTCAACCCACCCACAGCGATGCAGTTCGCATTCCTCATTATGAGCATTGTCACGCCACACACCGCGATGCACGACGAGCTTGTGATGAGGGTGCTGGACGAGACTGCCTACCAAGTCGAGAGCTCCGTGAGAGATATCAATCTTAGCCGGGGAAGGTCCAGCTCCATAGCAGTTGCGGCCATGTTCAACGTGGCCTACCAGCTGCTCGACTCGGGCATCCGGCAGGAATTCCTACTTGCGCTGAGTTGCATCCTTGTCGGGAAATTCGCCCACCCGAAGGAGCTGCAGGTGACGCGGTTACGTCTGCAGAGCGTCCTCGACAGTCATGAGACTACCAACGACGATACGACGCACCTCCCCAACGAAGGCGAGAGCGCTGCTTCTCAGGTCGTTGCTGTTCTAGAGGTCAGTGCAGTCCGCAGGGCGCTCGATGGTTGCGGACCCACGACGAAAGACGCACAGCATTGCACCGTCTTCACCAGTTCACAAGAAGAACAGACCTTCAGGGATACACGGTCCTTGAATGACAAAATGCAAGATGTGAGGAGGATATCAATTACAGGCGTCAACCAGTTGGTTATGGGTGCGTCCTAGTTGAGAGAAGATGATCTACAGTCAGTGAATAATAGTACATTAAATCAATGTAAATTAGAAAAACGAAAAATATGTCTTCTAAGTCGGTTAACTGGGTCCTGAAGGACATTTGGAACATTGGCGTTCCCTGTGCTGGTTCGGGGACCATCAACACATGCGATCATGAGGCGTTTGACGGTGGGTGGCCTGGGCCGCGCATCTTCTTGCCGATGAACTGTTACTGTTTCGATACGATGTAGCCGTTGATGTCAGGCGTGTTGTAGAAATTGCTCCGGAACCTTAGTGATTCGCTCGTCGATGACTCGCGTCTTGCAAATTCGAAGAATACATAGCTGGAAGATCGTTTTTCCCCCTTGTTATCTACCTTGGGGAGGTCAATTAGTGTTGGGGTAAACATCAAAAGTTTGTAGGATCCTACAAAAGACGAAGAGGCTTGGCACAATTAGCGAAACACAACTCGAAATAAGATGTAATTGATAAATCGGCGAGACGCGACTCGTAATGAGACGGAATGGATGCCCATTGCATCTAATATTACCAAGCCTCAGTCCCACGAACTCGCCCAAAAGTTTGTAGGACCACAGAGGTCATTTGTAGGACGTCCTACAAACGCTCGTTGGGTAGCTAGCTAGAGCTAACTACATAGTGTGTACTTTCTACCGGGGTACTCCGAGAACTCCAACGATGATCTTCCTGGGTGGGTAGAGTTTTCACGATATTGATTGGTTATTCTATGCACAGATTGGGATCATTTCGATCTTACAAGACCTGTTACACCCCATAGCTCTGATGGTTGATCGTGAAATGGAGTCGGGGTGGGATCCGTCAAAAACCAATGCGCGAAAGTTGCTTCGGTCTTGGTCCCAGAGGAGCGTGCGCGTTATGCCGATGGAATGCCGCTGATCTGGTGTTCGGGGGCCCAATCCATGAAGGCGGCTGGGTTGTCTTACTTATCTGGTGTCCAGGGGCCTTAATCCTACAGGCGGTTAAACGTGCAGACCCTGCCTGACGTCTTGCCAGTCTTGCCGCAACATCCTGGATGATTTCAATCTCAGGTACCTTACGAGATTCAACTCATCCATGACGTTGCCGGTCAGTGGTACTTTAAGAGCTCACAGTATGGTAGCTGGGGCAGTTCAGTCTTTCCTCCAATCCTATATACCCGCCATAAGCAGGTTTCAGCATGTTTAGATCTGTTCAATATAGAGCTCATGATAGAGTTGTAAGTCTTAACTAGGTCTCAGGGTTGGGGATACTAAGTAGAGGCTAAGCTCTAGAGGAGGCGCAATGTAGGAGGCAGGCGCAATGTTGTCCCCAATTTTTCACCACTTTTGATTGAGAATGGAGCTTTTATATTAGACAAGTAGTCTAAATAGTAGGGCCCAAGAGGAACATCAGTAGTAGTAGATAATTATGAATCCCTGATTGATCCCCCCCTATCTATTAGCTATTACCTCATGTACTAATGATGGTACGATACACCAAATCTGAAGAATAGGCACATCTCAATCAATCATTATGGAAGGAACCTGCTGGATTCCTCCTCACAATCCACCAACCCCAACCCTGGATCCCCACAACTTTCATGAGATCTTCCTCTCTCTTCTCTTCTCTTTCTCCTCTCTCTTTTCGCCTCGCTTCTTCCCTCTCTCCCTCTCATTTTTCTTTTTTCTTTCTCTTTTGAAATAAATTAAATACCCAGCTACATACAGAACCTGCCCTTCTCGGAGTCGAGAGAGGCACAACAGACAGCTGTCCTGTCCGTGCCCCGCACAGCGCACAGCCTCACAATACTCACAATCCCTCACAAGACTCCTGTCCGTGCGCAAAGCGCACAGCCTCACAATCTCACAAGACTCCATCTTTTCCGTTGAGCTACAGAGGACAGAGGACAGAGGCTCACACAAGTCTCACAAGCGCTTTCGACAAATGCCCCGGGCTCTGCTGCTGGCGCTCCTGCTGTTGCTCCTCTTCGTCGCGTCCTCCTCGGCCGACCCTAACGTGGCGGCGGCCGCCAATGACGCGTCCGACCCGCCGCCGGCCGATGAGGGGCAGGAGGGAGTGGAACAGAATTTATTCGCGACTGCGGTCGTGCCCTCGCCGGCCCCCTCGGGAACGCCTTCGTCCGTGCCGAGCGGGGGGCCGACCCTGACGCCGGCCCCCTCCGGGGCGCCTTCGTCCGTGCCGAGCGGAGGGCCGACAGTGACGTCGGCCCCCTCGGGGCCGCCGTCGTCCGTGCCGAGCGGGGGCCCCACAGCGACGACGCGCCCGAGCTCGCCCCCGTCGGACGCGCCCACCCACGCGCCCTCGCTGTCGGCGGGGCCGACTGAGGAGTACAGGCCTAGCGCGCTTCCGTCGGGGGGCCCGAGCCTCGCGCCGTCGGCCGTGCCCTCCCTCACGGCCGCGCCGTCCGTCGTGCCCTCCCTCACGGCTGCGCCGTCCGGTCAGGTAAGTTCGTCCATTTGCGAGCACTTTCTCGAAGACGACTGGCCGGAACGCCCAACCCCCTTTTCTTTCATCTCTTGCCGCCAATTAAAGCCGTCGACGCCTCCCTCGTTGACCGCCTCGCCGAGCGACGTGCCATTCGTGACCCCCCCGCCGACGCCGGCACCCAATGACAACGATGATGAGCTACAAGAGATCATAGAAATCCAAGAAGAAATACTGGAAGTCATAGAACAGCGAATGAATAATACAGATAAGGTGGCACTATTCCCTCATGAGGGCTGTTCCTTCGACCGGGATTTGTACTGCTTCGCCAACGCCAACGCCACCGACGACCTCTTCATCAACCGCATACCTCGGAATGAGATCAAATCCGCCCTCACCGACCTTCAGAGGAACGAAGAAAAGATTCGGGGCATCGGCCTCTCCGCCAATTCCACAATCGAGGTCGACGCCTATGCTATCGGGGTGATTATCAACGACGTGTACGACGTCGACACGCTGCTCGGAAACTTCAAGGCCAAGATAATTGTGTATCTCTTCAAGATACGCGACTCTCCGTACGACTCGCTGATGTCGGCGAGCAACGCTATCTACAGCAGCACAAGCCGGACGTCGCGTAAAAATGATGGAGACTGGAACAATGAACAATACTACAAGCTCCACGATGAGGATCTGCTGGGGGCGAGCTACGTCTGGCGTAAGGGCGCGAAAACCGACGACGGGCGGCTCGTCATCCCTGACGGAGTCTGCAGTCAGTACGCGAAGGAGAACCTCGTTCCGCTGTCGATGGACGAGTACAATACGCTGAGCTTCAGAGCCTCGCTCGAAAATGCGAAGCTAACACCGAAGCAGGGAAACGACGGAAAACTGCATCATATAGTGGCCGAGCTTTCTGTTGACTTCAAGCCGTTTAACAGGAAATTCCACCCCTTCCAGGTGAGAGATTGTTATAATGAATTGCCATTCAAGTTGAAGCCGCATTGACGCTTAATATCAAAAGGTCGACCTGCTTGACATGACTTTTGGCGTGACGCAGAGCCACCTCGGGAGGAAGTCCGACATTATAATGAGAGACTTGATGTGCCTGAACCCGCAGTATTCAGGTAAGCCTTTCCCGTGGTCCTGTCTTTCCCGTGGTCCTGTTCCTTAATTAAAGTGTACTGTACCTTACACAACAACAACGAAAAAATTCGGTGGGAAACCATGAAACGTTATGTTGCTGTCATAGGATTCGGACAGCACGTCGCCGGCATCGAGTCGAAGAAGACCAAGCTCACTATAATCCCTTACCTAATGACAACCCTCTCCGAACCCTGGTGGCTCGAGCGAGGGCACTTCGAGTACTCCCTCGAGAAGAAGCAGGAGCAGATTGAGCTGGGGAATCTGGGGAATAGAGTCAACCGCATCCTGGGTTTGCGGATCATGGTAAACCACGGCACCACCAAGGGGTGGATGTCCAGCTTTAAGTTCTTCTTCTTGAGTATGACGGCCATCCTCAATTTTGTGACTGACGACGGGTCCTCGGTCGACGGGGGCTCGATGCTCAGGGCCATAGTCAGTGAGTTACTTTGTCGCCAGTTCTATGATTCCCGCACCCGGTGTGATCCGTAGGACCTATCTCAACCAATTCTTTTGTTTCCAAGGCGTGAACACTCTCGTCAGCTCAAATACGGCATACTTGGCAGGCGGGTCGAATACCATCCAGTCCATTGCCGTCTATCTCGCGTACGCGGTGAACGGCGTGCACATCGGCACCGTTACGCTCATGGCGCTGATCAACAGGCTCAAGAAGAGCGGGGAGGAGAGGTGGTTCATGCGCTATCAGGGGGAGGTTTACATGTAAGAGACCAAGAGATGAGGCGTTCTTCGACTTGCTGGGGACTCACCTATCGTGATATAGCTACATGAGACTATTGGCGTCTTCGCTTTGCTTCTTTTACCTTCCCCTGTTCACTGCATTTTCCACAGACACTGGGGACGGGAGCCAGGAGAATAAGGTATGGGTTTGGGTTCTCTCGATATTGCTCGTCGTGCTATCCTTCCTGTGGATTATTGTCCGCGACGTACGGGCCAAGATGGAGGAGAATAGAAAATTAGCCGAGCTAGATAAGGCGACCAGGGACAAGGCGGCGGTTGCCCAGGCTTTTAAACCGTTCTCCTCGTGGTCTCAGGAGGAGACGACGCTTTGGGTCAAGGGGGGCGAGATGTCGAACGAGGAGTACTTCACGGACGCGACCAGGACCAACATAATAGAGAAACTCGATGCGGCCCGCGTTGACGGGGGTATGCTCAGCAGGATGGTCGAGGGCGGAGACGTGAGTTTGCTTGTAAACTCTGTCGGACTGAGCCTTGGGGATGTGGACAAGCTATTTGTCGAGGTCAAGCGAGTTATGCAAACGTCGCATGAAGAAAAAAGAGACTTGGCTTAACGAAGAAATAGAATCGGCGATGCCAATGGTGATTATTCCAGATACAGTCTAAGCTAGAGATCATGAGTGTCTTGTTGCAGAGTGGAGCTGCCAAAGTATTGCATTCTTGTCTTGATATTGTCCCCGTATTCGGTAAGTGAAGTTGGAGGTGAAGAATAGAGGTTCTCTGATGGCCTAGTGGTTAAAGCCTCTCTATAAGAATCAGGCTGAGTGTGGATAGGATGGGCGGCGGTTCCCTTCAACTCTCCGCCTCGTTTTCACTTTATGAAGATACGATATCCACAGCTTCATCCTTGGAAGTGCTAGCTCTAATGTTCCCTGATTCGCCGCACAATTGCAAGCGACGGCGTAGGTGGGCTCACAGGTGAGACTGAGAGGGACAGCAGAAGGGTTTGAAACACAACATTGGGAAGCGGAATCTTCAGTGGCGCCCTATTTGGAGGAGGGGAGTGCGGGGGCATAGTCTACATTGCCAGAAGTGCTTTGAAATCAAATTCACCTTATACCCCCTTTAAGTTGCACTTGTTTTGGACCCAGGGGGCCGTATACAATGAGCGAATTGAATTGCTGCCCAAAAATATGTTGGAGGGCAATCCCAACTGAAATTGTTCCTTAGACTCTAACTTAGAGTCATTGTGAATCTATAATTAAGAAACTAATGCTCAGCCACCACTCGGAGCTTCCACAGTTGGAGGAAGTGCCCTTTTGGCAGTTATGTAGACTTCCGTATCTCTGCGTGTGAGGAGGGAGGTTGGTTAAAGGCTGGATAAAACGATGGCGCCCGGGATCAAGGATCACACTGAGTTGGATGTTGGGCCCCGCCCCGGCGCAGTCTACCTGCTGTCGGAATGGGACAAAAATTAATTAGCTTCCCATGATCGTCTCGCCAAGCTCTGGGTACGGATGGATAGATTGTCCGGGCAGTAGTAGAGGTAGGAGGCGGAGGTCCTCTGCTTTGGTGTTTGACTTCTCTTTCGGTGCCTCCTCTCTGCTCCGGCCCGGACAACGGGGTCCTAGCGCCCCTAGTCGCACGACTCGCTTCGACCCTGTACTCCAAATAGAGTGAGCCAGCCAAGTAAAGTGGGCAAGTGGGACAGCGTGCGCTGTGCCTCTGCCGAGCTCTGCCGAATCTGTCCGATAGAGTCACGCCAGAGATGAGATGAGAGAGTCGAGAGAAAGTTTGATGGCTCTCGTTTGAACCCCGCCATAGTGTCCAGGCTATGATGCGGATTGGCTGTGTCATCGGTGCTGCTATTGGTGTCCTACTACTAGAGCCAGCGGCATTGTCGTCGGCATCCTTCGTCGCATCTTGTTGTACCACGCGCGAAAGCCAATGGAACAGCCGCACAGGCCGCACACACCGCACACTCTCGATGACATCATTGCGAGCAGCGAGGCGCGATACGCGGCGGCTCATCGTCGACACCGATCTGGGATTGGACGACCTCGTCGCATTGGCCATCCTGCGTCTGCAGCAGTGCCTCGGCCAGAACGGCGATGGGGGGAGGGAGTGCACGAACTTTTGCCTTCACGGCGTCACGCTCACCCCCGGCATATCCCGTGCCGCTCCCGAGAACGCCGCGCTGCTGCGACGATTGCTCCCTCCGAACACTCTGGTGTATATCGGCAAAGATACCACCAAGTATCGAGATGAGGACAAGCCAGCCTGGTGGGGGAGGACGGCGGGACAAGTCTCGTCGTTCTTGGAATCGCTCCCTCCTGCGACGAACGAAGGCGGGGCAGATGAAACAACGAACACCTCGGCGGAGCAGTTCATTGCTGGGAACGTGGATGATCCAAACGTCGACATCTTGTGCATGGCCCCTCTATCGACGGTTGCGAGGGCGCTGCGTCTTCGGAGAACAAGGACTGCTGGCGGCTCTTCTCCGGGTGCCAACTTCTACGTCATGGGCGGGGTACGAGCGGATTCGAAAGCCACCAAGAGGGGGGAATCCACGTCCCCACTAGGCTACGATCGCAATGATAGCGAAGGAGGAGGAGAACTCGGCGAGTTCAACTTCGCCCTCGACATCGAGGCGGCGAGGGAGGTGCTTTCGTCGGTGTCGGCGGCGCGCATCATACCTTTGGAGGCGTGCACCCTCGTCCCGAATTCGCTGCGATCGGAGCCTTCCTTGGTCACCCTTCCATCGATGCTTAATGACGTACAGCAACTGCCAGCACTTCATGCCGATGGCTTTGATCCTGCGACGGACGAATTGGCAGCCGCTCAGACCATCCTGCTAGAATTGCTACGCGAGTTCGGAACGAAGGAGACCCAATGGGACAGCATATCGGCCGCCATCTACTGCAATGTGTTTGGCTCAACCGACAATTGCGATGGTACGGAGTCACGGATACAGAAGATTGATAGTGGAGAGCTGGAACTTTCCGAACTGGGCGCGTTGACCTTTCCTGGGTGCGGTCTTGTTGCCGACGGCGTGATGCTAGATGATAATGCCAGGAGTAAGAACGATCGGGGTTCAGGTTGTCGTGAAGCTCTGTACGTGTACCCGACCTTCACGACCGAGGATGAATCGAGATTCTTTCGGTATCTGCTTTCACTGTTAAATTCGGGATAGCAGATCTACTCCTGCAGTTTGTGGTACAGCTGCCAAGTTGGGGCGAATGATGCTTCACTGCAGGTTTAGGTTTGCAGGAAGAAAGGTTGCATGAGAAGGAGGTTAAAGGCCGTCCAAAGCAAAAGACCACACTTTACCAGAGAGATGTGCGTTCTCATTACCACCTGAATGATCCCAATCTGTCTAGCTAGACCTATCAACATCAAGATCGATGTCAAGATATAATAACTTGTTGTGTATGCCTGTGTAGATTGTGAGCCTAAAAAACAATGAAAATATCAACAGATGAGGATGCACAACTGACTTGGTATTTCTGTCTGTACATGCGTCTTCTAGTTTTTCCTTATATCAACATCTTTTTTCAAACAAACACATACATCACCATCTTCTGAATTGTTTATCCTTTCCAATACTAGAGCAGTAGGTCTACGCATCCCGAAAAGGGGACTGAGTAACCGCACTTCAGCGCCATATAAACGGACATTACTTCGGATAGAAGTGTCTGACCAGCCGAATTTACGATCAGCTTGGTGTCTACAACACAGATAGATGCCATGCATTTGCCCTGTGAATCACCACGCGGTCGCTGTCAATTGATGATTGTTTTCAACTTAAAGGCCACATCAAGAGAAACATACCAAATTTTCTTCACTCAAGTTGGGATTAAAGGGATGTAAGTAAGAACTTTGCAACATAGTTAGAGAGTTTCTTGCAGTCCTCAGCAAGCAGGTTGGAGTTTGAAACCTGATAGGACGATAAATTTTAAAAATGTCAATCATTCGAGTGCATGATATATAATTACCTTAATGACAGCATCCATTACGCCTATCAGGGCAGACTCAACCTCGCCTTCGCCACTAGCATCTTCTCCACCCGTGGCAATGGCGCCAAGTAACTTTCCTGAATCTTCGCAAATCGTGCATTCATTCTTTTCGAACCATTTTGTGACTATTCATTTTTAGATATTTAGTAACAAATCTCGGAACAAGCAAGCGGATGATTCTGCTTTGGAATAATACACCCCTCCACTTTTTCCTAGAAAAGGTCTGGTTTACCGTGCTTCGTCAGGTTGGATTTCTTGCTTTGCGGCTTTTGGTACCCTAAGCATGCCGTAGCAACTAAAAGGCTGATGGAGTCTCCTTGAGAAATCACTGAGCTATAATGTCCACACACACTGGACTACTGGACTGACTGGACTGACAATCTGACAGTCCGACAGTGTTGGCCTCTTCTTTACCAGCAGCAACAGTTGTCAAAATTACAAGCCGGCTGGGTCATGGAAAGTCACAATCAATTATTATGTGGTGTTACACCAGGCTCTCGTTATTGACCAGCGAACGAACCGCATGGTGCCCCCTTGCCCCCGGGGCTTCCCCGGACACCAGCCACTCCTTCCTGTTCAATGAGAAACCAGGCAGGAAGTGCGGCAAGCTTATCGAGAGCCTTCCCCCGGCCGGCCATCCCCGTCTGGTGCCCTTGCGAGGAATACGCATCAGATCCTGGTGCATACCCAGTGGACAATGAATTCTCCTGCATCCAGATGCATGCGTAGTAAGGGGTTACATAGGCGAAAAGAAAATGTGTTGATGCATCTACTCCAGTAGTATGGTGAGATGCAAGAAGAACCCAGAAACGGCATCTCATAATCAAAACAATACCATTCAATACCCGCTCGGCTGGGGGCGGGCCTGGAGGCCTGGAGTGGCCTGGAGGCCTGGAGGGCAGGGGCGGGGGCTCTTCGTAGGAGGAAGGTTGAATATTTCACCGGCCACCGACCGTGACAGGGCGCTGGTGAGAATCTGGGAAGGGAGGGGGTGAGACTTTCACATGGGACACTCAGTCCGGCTCGTATGACATGACAGAGGTTACAGGGCCACTCTAGCTACTAGAGGTCACGTTTAATTCATCAGCCTGAATATCCTTTTAATCGGTCGCTTGCCAGACTCTTCATCGTCGCATGCACGCTTTGGACACCTTGAAACAGGCAGTATGTCTCATTGATGATTGGGCGCGAGCCGATCGGCGACATTGAAACGATGCTACAGGGTCGTGGTGTCGTGGTGTCGTGGTGTCGTGGTACGTCGACTCGGCTGGGACGGCTCACGTTTCGCACGCAACACGATGTCACTTGACCGTATCTCAAAAGTTTCGCTCCCCGGTCGCGTGCGAAGACACGGCCGTCCAACTCGTCGCCACCCAATTGCGGAGAGCCGATCTGTCGGCGTTGAGGCCGACCGAGGTTCCGAGGTCCCACGGGTGGTGCGTCTCCTCGTTCGTGTCGGCTCGATGTCGTGTCGAGTTGAGACCAAGTTGCGCGAACACAGTCCCTCGAGTTGTGGTCGGCTGTGCGTTCCTCCGACTACACTTTGGTCGTAGCTAAAGCACTGGGCCAATGTTTTCACAGGGCTTTCCACATCTTTGATCCTGGAGTGTTTGCGGTCGGCCATCAAGTTCGAGCATCGTGAAATAGAGACTTGGCTGGACTTGGCTCGAGTGTAAAGTTCCCAGCTCGAATCTGAGGATCGGTTTGCAAGTTTTCGACAGCAGAGCTAGTGCACATTGTCTTCGAGGTAGACAAGGGCGCTCCTAACCCAAGCTGCAGCTCTCGAACGCTCACTCACTGCACGGATTCCGTCATGAGTATTTCAGGTGAGGTCGGAAATGGCAGAAAGGGGCTAGCTATGGCCATTGACTCGCACATCGCACACTCTGTAATGTGAAAGTCTCACAAACTTATTCTTTAGACAACGCCGCACGGAGCGGTCTCACAAACTCGTGGAAACGTAGGAGCGAGTACTTTAGTCGTTAGTCGATAATGTCGGATGACGACTTTGACTCGAGCATGTCGGGCGGAGACCCCGCCGACAACGCTCCAGTTCAGAGTCGTCTTCCTGCATCGGGACAATCTGACGCTCTTGGCATGGACTCGGATGAGGAGAGTGACTTTATGAAGAATCTTGATCTTCAGAGGGAACTTCACCAGTTGCTTACTGGCGCAGAGGTACCTCTGGCCTGCGCCAATTCAACTTTGGAGAGAATCGTGGACGAAATCAAGCAAGGAAAGCGTGTTGAAATCAAGCAAGGGGGGTGTGTTGGCGAGATTGCCGGGAATGATGTATCGAAGCCGCCGCCAAAGCCCCGAGTCGCTAACGAAAACAAAAAAAAAGCATCAGAAAAGACGAAAGCTGTACGCTCTATGGAGTGGCTTCAAGTCTTCAAGGGTTTACACCTCAGCACGATTCCATCTCGTCTGATGGCGCCATGGAGTCCTGATTCTAGCACGAGTGTACCTCAGTCTATGGCGACTTTGTTGGGCCCAGAATCTGCGCTAAACAAAGTCATCGGGGAGAGGGATGTTAGCGTACTCGTTCGTTTAACTCCGCTTACTCTAGACGGATATCCGTTGGACCGTCACACAACCGAGATTCTTCGTGAGGTTTTCAAGGAAAGCAAGGACGAGTCGATTCTTTCGTTGATCTTGACTCTCATCGCCGCTTTGAAGCCAGCACCGAGGTTCTGCGCTTGCTGCACGAAAGCGAATCAGGAGAACTTTAAAATTTTCCCCATGGGAGGTACGTTAATGGAGAAGGACAAGAAAACGCAGCATGATTGCCCATACTGCAAATTCTGCTTCGCCGAACGCGACGAATCCCTGGTCTTAAAGAACGAATGCCGAGTCCACAGAACTTAAGTTGACAGGTGGATTCGACTAGAAGCTTTCTAGTCGAGTCAGCCTGTTATCTTAAGCTTGGTACCGAGTGCAAATCCCTTCGAATGACAATGCGTGTGTACAGATGTGTGAGTGTAGGTTGGATCAAACGAGCGGGCTGAACTCGATAACATAAGCAACGTTCCAGATAGAGAGTTTTTATTTCCAGTCTTCTCGTCTCATGTTTACTTCGAGTCGTCTTGAAATACGCCGCTCAGCCTGTCCTCTATGGTCTTGGACTGAAGGACCCGCCTCGGATCTCCACCCATGGCCAGGAGCCTTGGCACACCCATGAGCAGCGGGTCGTCAAGGGTGATCCCACCTAAGATGCTCGCACGCTCGCCTCCATATACATCGACGGTACAGAAGTCGACCCACCTCTCCGTCCACGCGAGCATCTCGTCCTCGGGGACCAGCGGAGAGGTTTCGTCGGGTGACACCTCCGGCTCTACCCGACCAGCGACGTTGTCCCTCGCGGCTTCCCCCGCGGCGGCCTGCCGCCTGCGGCAGATGAGTAACCACCCCGATACCATCAGGCGGAGGCACCTCGAGCACGATTCGTGGTGCGACGACCACACGTCCTTGGGGCGACGAGGACCAGTCTCCGACGCGTTGTCGTCGCCGCCCTCGCCGTCACGTGAGCTTCCGAGGCCGATCATGGAGTCCAGCAGCCCCCCCGAGGTCGCGAGCAGTTCCATCCGCCGTCGTAGTTCGTCCTCCGTCGACATGCCCCCGTCCCCGTCGTCTCTCGCGGCGGCCGCTGATCCATCGTGGCGTCGGACATCCCCCGATATCGCGTGCTGGATCGCCGACGTCACGACCTTCTCGTACGGAAAGTGCTTGACGAGGAGGTAGCCCTGAAGTCCCAACGCACCCCTGAGCCTATCGTCTCGTTCCCACTCCTCAACGCGTTCCCGGTTGATTATCCTCAGATCAGTGAGGTTCTTCTCGACGTAGGATCGAACGTTTCGTTCGAGCTCGACGAAGCTGCGATTCTTTTCCGTCCAGTCCTTGACAAGGTCTGACATGGACTTTTGCCAGTCGAGTCTCAGCATTTCGGCTGGCGAAGTCCGAGACCCAGAGGTCACAGTTCAACGTTTGATGGGGGTGAGCGAGAGAAGTGACACAGTAGCATGACCGGTGCATCCAGCCGTCTCCATCAGCACCACTCACCCTCGATGGCCGCGAAGTGTGCGTTCGTATTACGGTCCGAGCAGACCCTCAGCAGCTTCGAGTGGGGGAAGCGCTTGGGCGTCGAGTTCGTCGTCGAATCGACGGCCGACGCCTTGATGGCCAGCTGACGAGTCCACGCCGCATTCTCGACGCGTATCCTCCACGGCCGAGCTATTGAGAGACGTGCGGCACGTCGCCGTCCAAGGAGGCCTCCGAGCGTGCTGGACATCGCCGCCGTGCGTCTCGCTCTCGTGGTTAGATGATCAGTGCAGTCGCAAGCTCCACGCGGTTAGGGTTTGAGTGTGTGTACGCGGGTTGATGGGGTGGTGTCCTTGGATGGGGCCGTCCCGGCCGTCCCACGCTGGCCTGCCGATGCCCTCACTTCTTGTCGGTTGTCCTCTTGTCCGCCTCTACGGCCACAGGCTGGTGGGCTGGGCGTAGGGTAACGGGTTCAATGGTATCCGTTCTTCTAGCAGTCATTAGTAGTCAAACTAAGTACTAAACTAAAATTATACTAACTTACTTACTAGCTTATACATATAGATAGCTACCCAACAACCTATACTAAAATGAACCGGGTGACCCGGTTGGCGAACCGGGTGACTGACAGCCAAAACCGGGGCTTCACCAGACCCGGTTAGCCACAAGACCCTAGCTAGCTACGATAGCTAGCTGGCGGGCGGGGCGGGGGCCGGGGGCGAGCGGGTTGGGTTGAGGGCGTAGGGAGTTGAGGGGGTACGCACGACGCCGACGGACCGGACGGACAACACACAACGGGGACGGCGGACGGCGGAGACGACGACGGACGCGGACGGACGGACGCATCCACGCTGTCACGAAGGCCAGTGCCCTCCACCACATCATCTGTCGTTGAAGTCCCGGCCCGCAAGCCCCGCCACTTCCTCCACTTCCTCCCCCCCCCACGACGCCCACGATGAAGCTGTCCACGGCTGCGCTCATATCATTCGCTTTGACGATCCCCAAAGCAAAGTGTCTGCTCCAGTACCAGAGACTCAAAGCTCCTCGTGTGGCCAACAAGAAACATGATCGCCAGCCGCTCCAGATGCGGCTGAACCCGACCAGTTTCAAGGGAACGGATTACATCATCACCGAGTTCCCTCGGCCGTCGCTGCGCCGAGTCCCCAACGCACCCGTCGCCGCGTTCGACGACGAGTTCGAAGCAAAGACGCAGGAAATGCTGAGCATCATGTACGAGGCCAAGGGGGTGGGATTGGCAGCGCCACAGGTTGGGATAAATGAGGACTTCTTCGTTTACAATCCATCTGATTCTAAGAACATGGAGCGCGTAGTGTGCAACCCCACCATCACCAAGTACTCGGAGGAAATCGTTGTGGACAACGAGGGCTGTTTGAGCTTACGGAGCGACGACTGCGCTGGCCAGGTCGCCCGCTCGACGTGGATCGAAACGGAATACCAAAACGAGTTGGGACAAAAAGTTCGTCGGCGGCTGAAGGACTTCGAGGCGAGGGTGTTCCAGCACGAATACGACCATTTGCGGGGTATACTTTGCTACGACCGGTTCCCCCCCGAGGACAGAGAAGCGGTGCGGGAGAACATCGATCGTCTGTTGGGATTGTACGACGATGACGACGCTCTCATTGAACCCAACGCGGACGAGTTCGGCGCCATGAAGCCCCGTCCCCTTTCGTCTAGGTGGATGCCTGCGTTGGAATCAGAAGCGGACAAGGACGACGGCGACGACGACATTGGTTTTGCAGCACCGAAGAAAGCGAAGAAGCCCAGTGGAGGTTTTGGTGCTGGTGGAGGCGGCGGCAAGAAAGCCTCGGGCAAGAAGAAGAAGGGTCCGAAGAAGAAGGTCCGGGACGGATCACGGTCTTCTGACCCGAGGTTCAAATCGTCAGGGAGGACGCCGTTTGCTAGCCGAAAATGAAAATAGTAAGGACGAGGTCAATGATTCTATCACCTCCATCTGTAGCTGAGCTCAATCCGAAACAGTACTTGCGCAGGAGCTAGTTTTTGAAGCCCAAATCGGGTTCTCCGATAGGGGCGAAATTGTGTATCTAAATACTCTTAGGTGCAGGCACCTCCCATGAGAGAATAAGAGAACTGTTACCAGTCTCATCAACTTTTGTCCTGCCATCGGTGCTTCTATTCTAGGTATGTGGGTGGGCAATCAAAATTTATACTATTGGTCCCCTAACCCTAACTTAACTTCTGATTAGATTACGCCTACACTTATGCTCAGACTCTATCTGCTCATCTTCCTTTTGTTTGTCTTCCTTTTGACTGCTCTGAACACCCACAGATCTATGTCAGGTGAGATTTGTTTGACAAAGTGAGCTTTCCTAGTCATGAGTCATGCTCGCTGGCTCCTGGCTCCTCATCATGCGCACTGGCCCCTCATTGACGCACGCTGAAGAAAATCGTCAATCTTTTAGCAAGGGTCTACATCAAGCGCCCGACGAATTCGTCCGTAACTTTTTATCTGATGAATATCGACCCTCCAGAGTTGCTTTATTGTAATCAGCATGCCATTTGCGTCTAAATCAATAGTTCGACGGTCTTCTACGATGCTCCCCATCATTTTGGTTTCCTCCGCTCGGCCGATCTCCTGTGCTTCTTTCTAAATAAAATTAATTGGTGCTCAAACCGACTCAACTCTCAAAATCCGGGCAGGAAGGAAATGAAAATCGCTGATCAGACCATGGCGTGGGAAGCGACTGCCATAGATCAATCAATATTTGGGGATAGACCCTCGTTCAATGCTTCTACATTCATTTGAACATATTATTAGTTCACCTGAGAATTGTTAGGGCGTAGATAACAGTTTGAAAATTGTCGATTTCCGAAGCCAGCGTTTCCACTATGGGCGATACTTTGTTGCTTCATACCTCTTCACACCATGAGACCTGAGAGTTGAGCGGGTTTTACAATGGTAGAATTCCAAACGGCTGAGAAAAACCGACGCATCACGCTCCAATCGTTACAGTAGCTATAGAGCTAGCTAGAGCGGATCTGTGGATGAGATTAGCATAACTCTGCGAATATTGCCGAGACCCATCTGATTCAACCGTGCCACTGCAATAGCTCGAAACGTTGTCGTTCATTTCGCCAGCTTTGCCGCTAGTTAGGATCTTTGGCAGGCCCAACACAGCAAAGCAAGCAAAATCTAAAGAAAGAGGGGTCGACGATTTTGGCGGACGTTTCGAGCAACCGTAGGCGCACGGCTGTGACGGACGGGGTCTTGGCTTGCTGTCAGAGCACTCAAACGCATGTCAACTATGAATATTTGCTGAGTTATGTCAATCGCATTCCGCTGATCTCAATCGCATTCCGCTGATCAGGAGCTCTCTGATTTGGCTAGCTCTAGCTAAGGCACCGATCGCGCAAGCGTGATGCGCTGGTTTTGTTCTCGGCCGCATGAAATCGCTAGCTTCTCTTGGGGACTCTCAGCCCTCATGAGAATGGCCGCCGGCGAGTGCAATATTTGGATTCTACGCGTCAAACTGCTCTAGAAACGTTCTCAACAGGGTTCCGGAGACCTATCTATGTCTCGAACAGAGGTGTCCCTCTCGCCGTGTAATTGTGTGGCGTTGAGCAGTGTTCGACTTCGAGGCCTAAACGTCGGTGATCGTAGGTGACACTGAGCAAATTAATATATAAGGTAATCTATAAATAAATTAATTAATTAAAACGTCGGTGATCGCTGGATTTACGGCCAGAGCGGATGCCATAATTGTGATCGGCGGACGATTTTACCCCATAGTAGACATCGGACATACTTCCATGGTGCACCACCGGCCAATGTTGGCCATGGTCCCAAGGTCCAGCTCTGGGTTTTGGAAAACGGCGCGCCGGCGCCGACCTTTAGCATCGGCAATGCTGGCTTATCGATGGAAGCAATGACCATAGATCAATGAATATCGGTGAGTTAGACCGCCATTTGAAGCTTCTACAGCATATTCAATATATCAGGAGTTCACCTTCTGCGCGGTTGGGCGTAGATCAACCTCTGAAAATTGGCAATATTCAACACCATAGAGGGCGCTAATTCACTACGGCCCGTCACAGTGTTGATCCGCCACGCTTCTAACATCTTCCACAGTGAGAATGGCCGCACCAATGATTGCGATACTTGGATTCTACCCGTCAAAATGGTCTAGAGAGGTGATCCGCAGGGTTCCCTGGGCATACCGATAGGGCCGTCGGAGGTGTCCCTTTGACACTGTGTATCTCAGTCAAGTGCTCAATCTTTGTCCGATCCGACAAAAGTTGATATCTGCTGATCGACGGGGTCATTGGATGGCAGGAATCGATTCGGCGGACGATTTTACTCCCTACACCTTGGATATACATCCATTTTAGGCCAATATTCAATATTGGCCATTGTCCGCAGCTCCGGTTTCCCGCGTTGCTATATGTCGCATCCACACTCACATTCCCATAACCATGCACCAGCTACCGCGGATCAGTCTTAAGTAGCTAATAAAATAACGATAGAGTCACACACATGTACTTAGGCGATGTGGTGGGTGCGAGGGACTTTTTGATTTTGCTTCACATCGCTGCGTGTGCATTTGCCGCACGATGCTCAGCATGCATGTAGCAAAATAGCTAGTAAAGAGCGAAATCGACAATAAGCAGTGTCACTATGATGACTTCAGAAAATCTATCCGAAGATGGTGCCTCGGCAAAGAAGCCTCTTAACGAAAACGAAAGAAACCTGACATTCGGGATAACCAAAGCTAACCAAGCTAAGTCATGGGATCCTAGGGGCCTACGACACTTTGAAATGTAACTTAACTCCAATCCCTAGCCGAGTAATGTCAATTCGTCGGCCAATCTTATGGTCTTATGGTGATGTACGGTAGTTTTGTGCCGGCCCGGCGCCGCAGCCCACGAGATTGCTGACGAGCGCCGAAATGGTGAGGAGTGGCGCTATTGATTGTGAGGTGGTCCTCTATTTATTTGATGGCGAGAAATGAATGCTGCTGTCTGCTGCGACAACCATGAATGACTATTGGCCTACAATACAGAGATCGTGCTAAAATAAAACACACCCTGGCCCTTCCAGTAATTAACATATTTGATCTCCTGGTTACAATCAATGAATAAAGGCCGTGCGGTTTCAAAACTCTGTCCGTGGTATGTTTTCGCCGTACAAA
>JAAMXK010017978.1:0-10008 GCA_019693575.1 Thalassiosira oceanica
AAGATATCATTGTATCAAAATGGAAGCTGCTCGCAGAGAAGTCTCCTCAACTTGAGATCGATCTTTTCAGTGACAAACGTACAACGACACGTATGTACTTTGTGACACTCCCGCGCGCGGGCGCGTGCTCGAAGAGATTCGCCCGATTTCTAGCAAAATGACCCGAAATAAAACGGTCGAATGGAAGAAAATCTGCGCGGGAGTCCGCAAGGAGAAGATAATTGACGACAATGACGACAAGACAACAATGACAACAGGCAGGAGAGGCGCAACGGCATCGGCAATGGCGACCTACCGTAGACAAGGGACAAGGGCGAGCTAGAGAGATAATTGGTGACCACGTGATGCGCTAGATCGAGACGACGGAGAGTAGTACGGAGAGCGACGGACGAGACAACAAAAACGATGGCATTCGCGTCGGCCAAGTTGACGCTCTCCGCATGCCTTATCATCGCGGCGGCGATGATGCAAGAATGCGCGATCGGTTCGCCCGCAAATCCTTCGCCGATCGTCTTCTACGACGAATCGGGGAGCAAACTGACCGGACCGTCGGAGAAGATTTACATTCGCGGCGACGAGCGGTTTCACTGGCTCGAGGACTCGGCGGGCTACACGGTCATACAGGAGAATGCAACGTCCCTCGCTTACGCTGAGATTGATGACCTCTCGGGCAACCTAATCAGCACGGGAATCAAGGTTGGCGACAGGTTGAGGGCGGGAATAAAGAAACACCTTCTGCCGTCGTTGAACGCCCGAAAGATGATTTGCGGTGTCTTCTGTGACGGCCGACTAGCGGCCCGAGATTACGGGCTCAACAACCAGTTCGAGCACGAGAACAGACGCCGGCTGATGGAGAAGAACTCGTCGCTGAAAAACCTTGTCGTACTTATTCAGTTCTCAGATCACACCGACAGAAACGTTCCTGACCCAAGCGAGTACAATGTGCTCATGAACGGACCTGGTGGCGACGGCACATCAGCGCCGAGTGGATCTGTAAACGACGTGTTCCTGGCGAACTCGTACGGAACTTTCTCCCTCGAATCAGTCGTATACCCCTGGATAACTGTCTCGCATACCGAGGCAGGTGCTGCAGGGTCCAAGAGCGGCCTCGGGCCGTCGATATTTGGCGCCATCAGAGAGGCCCTTGATGTGATAGACAATGATCCGAACTTTGACATGTCTGCATTCAACGCGGATCACGGCGAGGGCGATGGGTTCATCGATGCCATCACTATTTTCCACTCAGGCTATGGCGCCGAGTTCGGCGGGAGCGATTGTTTTGGCAAGGAGGAGGTGGATCGGATCTGGAGTCATAAATGGTAAAGGAGACGAGCGGCCGTTTGACATTCAAATCAATATATCTGATAGACTTCTCCTTAGGTTTCTCTATGATGGGGACTGGGTCAGCAATGATAAAAAGGTGCGGGTTCGGAACTACCAGATAAACTCTGGAATGTGGATGACTTGTTCAAACGTGAGTTGTATACTCTTTGGCCATTACTCTTTGGCCATTTTCCCTTTAACTTCTCTTTTATATCTTTTGTTTTTGAACAAGAACATTGCAAGGGTAGGAGTGGTAGCCCACGAGACGTTTCATTTCTTGGGTCTACCTGATCTATATGATACAGATGGCTCTTCCTCGGGTAAAGTCAGGCCATACACCTTTTTACAAATACAACCCAAATCTAGAAATCTCTCACCATTATCACATCAGGCCTTGGTGTGTACTGTGTCATGTCAGACAGCTGGGGCGTCGATGCAAGTCAGTATTATCCCCCTCTACTCAACCCCTGGGCAAGAATTGTTCTGGGATGGGCTGCACCTTTATCACTCGAAGAAACCGGGGATTATCACATAAAGCAGTCCTGCCAGTTTTCAGACTTCTACAAGATTGAACACGGTTTTGCAGATGGGGAGTACCTGTTGATTGAAAACAGACAGCCTTGTAGCTACGACAAGTTATTGCCGCTTGGTGGCCTCGCAATTTGGCACATTGACCAGCGCAACTATCTCAACGGCAACTCAGAGGAGAGTTTTGAGAACGATCCATTCTCAAACCAATTCATCTCTCTGCTTCAAGCCGATGGAAAGTATGACCTCGAGCTAGGACGCAACCGAGGAGACTTCTCCGACCTGTTCCGAGAGGATTATTACTATGGCATCGACCATCTCAGTCCTAGCAAAGGCCAGGATCCAAGCAATGGCCCGTTTCCCAACACTGATTCGTTTGGTGGGGGTGATGTGAAGAGAACGAACAATTTTGTCGCAGGTGCGCGCTTGAGAGAATCATAATGAATCCTTGACGTTGCCCATGCTCATCATTGCACCATTGTTCCTTGTCAACGGCATGACAGGCATATCTTCCCCGGAAGCTACAATGAAATTTTCATTCACCCGGAGTCCCTGCCACTTCGATGAAGTTTATTTTGAGTTGACTATGTCGACTGAAGCCGAGGGGATATCATGGAGTCTCAAGGATGCGTCTTCTGGTGAGCTGGTAATGCAAGGTAATGACTACCAAGATTATGCGCTTGTCAAAGAGACAAAGTGTCTTGCATCAGATGAGTGCTATGTATTCAAGATTGAAGATATTGAAGTTGGTCTCCTTGCTGTTAGAGTAAATGGTCAGAGGGTTGCTTCAGGGGGTTTATTTGGATTGGAAAATGAAGCATATATTGGCTGTGATGCCCCGACTCCATCCCCAACCCAGATTCCATCTGTAATGCCATCATTGCTTCCAAGCACTCAGCCAACGAGATATGGGAACTGCTATGACGATGAAACAGTGCTTGAGGTGATTGTGAAGTAAGCCAATGTTTCAATAATGTTGCTGCTCGTGCCAAGAATCAAGAATTGTATGACCTCTTTTTTCAGGGGTGAGCTCGTGGAACACTTGGACATTACTATCCAGGACATGTATGGAGGAACTGTATTGTCCTCTGAAGGTCCGTTCATCGACACAATTGGACCTGGTGCTGATTTTAGGTCGAAGCAGTGTGCTCTTGAAAATGATTGCTACACACTCTTCACCAATGTGGGGAGCAGAACAAGTGACTTATCTGGGACGCTCAGTGTTGTGCTTGGCAGTAAGGAAGTCATCATGGAAGCAGACACAGACAACCTGACCAACAAGAACTCGCCCTACACGGCCACGTCAATGTTTGGAGACTCCTGCTTGAGAAACGGAGATGATCTGTGCTCAATTAACAGCGCATCAATGTCTTTGTTCCGCATAGAGATTGCACTTGCATCATCAAATGATGACGTTTACCTATGGGAATTGCAGAACAAGACGCAAACATTACTTTGGGGTGAGGCATCGGGAAAATGTGCGGTGAATAGCCTGGCACAATGCCTGCCAAGAGAAGATTGCTACGAGTTCAATATAATCTCAGAGAGCAAGTCTCTAAGGATAGGAGGTTCCTTCACGATTATGTTCAGTCACATGAACAGCGGCAACTTTATACAGAATCATACCGGATCTGTGATTGATGGGTTGAGATTGAGACTCGGCACTTGTTATAATGAACATAGAGATGCAAAAATGATTTAATAAATGTAAAATAATGACATCATATTATCTCTTGGTTGGCAAGTGGCTGAATAGTTGGTTGAGATTATTATCAATCTCCATTTGCCTTGTTCCAACGTATTCCTCAAATTGAACACGGACACCGGGAATACAGTACTCGTCAGTGCTCGAATCATAATTTACCAGCGTTTCAAAAAAACAGCTCCATAAATCCTGCTGGTGGTACCTCCTAAACGCCTTGCGCAGTCTCCATTTGCCAGTGCTCTTCTCCTCGGTCACTTCGATGTGTGAACCAAATAGCAGCAGGTGCGCGCTGGAGCATAGTCCAAAAAGGTCCTGGTCGATTCCCCATGGCCGGCTCTCTCTCATCGCGACGCATTCAGTGTCCTCGGCGGCGACGTTGCCCTTGAATTGCGACCGGATAGGGTCGGAAGTGCCGCCAGTCCTCTCTAGATCGACCGACCTTCCGAAATCCACTAGCATTAGATCAAACTTGCCAGCCGATGAAGTGATGACCCAGTTGTCGGCCTTGACGTCGTTATGCAAAACCTTGCCTTCTCGATGGAGTGTCTCGATGTGTTCTAGCATCCTTGAGGTGTAGTAGATTGCCACCAGCTCGGGGACTTTGCCAATGATTTTATTGAAGATATTCACCACATCTAGTAGGGTAAAACCACTGTAAGAGGCCGCCGTCATCAGGAAGGTGCCCCCCTCTTTGAAGGCGTATAAAGACTTAGGCCGGGGATATGGAAAGAACGACGCCACGTTGGGGCGAAGCCTGTCCTCGATCCGCTGAAGGATGCAGTACTCATGCGCGAGACTTCCGATGGGAGCTTGAATCTTCAGCGCAAACTTCTCTGCCTCGCCATCAATCTCGATGAGGAGCACGACGCCGTAAACGCCCCTCCCCAGCTCGTTCACGATCCTAACGGGCGCACCCCCAAGTTTGAAGGATTGGCCTCGAGCAAACGTTTTCCGGACAAGCGCCCTGGGCATCGGAAGTTTGCGGTCATCGTGTATGGCGAGTCTTGACCTCGAGGACGACTTGGCAGCGGCCGAGAGGCAGCTTCTCATTGCCTGTTCGCAATCCTCTCTATGCCGTGTGTCGTAATTGATGGCAGCGGCGATGGCGGCCTCGTCGTCCAGCAGTAAGTTTCCGGTCTTCTCATCCTCAATTCGGCTTATATCTCCAAAGCACGGCTCCGACTCTCCGAACGTCTTGCGTTTCTTGACAGAATCGGAACCGGTGTCGTCTGCAAATATCTCAAAGGCTGGGGCGTTGGGCTTCTTGTTCTCCTCCGCCTTGTCCGACGAGAAGATCTCGAAAGCTGGTGGCTTCACTTCGGGCTTGGTCTCCTCGTCTGCGAAGATGGCGAAACCAGAGGATGGCCTAGCATCCACTGCTGGGCTGCCGAGCGTGTTCAGCACGTCCCCGATCAGCGAAAGCGAGGCTGTGTTGTTGTCCTCGGGTTCTGCAATGGCCGGCTTTCTACTTAGCGACTTGCCGAAATGAGGTTTCGAGGCCGTCTCCGTGTCATCGTCGGCATAGATTCCAAATCCAGCCGACTTTTTCGGAAGAATCGCGTTGTGGCTCTCTGCTTCAAGGACATCCTTATTGTTCTCGGCATCAGCATCGTCTTCATGATAGATCGAGAAGTTCAAAGCGGTGGCACCAGGCCTGCTGTCGTCATTGGGCCCAGCGCGCCCGTTGTCTTTCTTGTTAGTCGTAGAGAAAAGCGGCTTGCTGAACGATAAGTCCGTCACTGACGCATTGTTGTTTGCCGGACTGGAGAACATCATGCTGATCTCCGCGTTGGCAAGCCTCGTGTTTATCGTCTCCTCGGCCCGCACGAAGCTCTCGTCGGGTTGGGAGCTTGCCGTCGACGTGTTGACAGAGGCCTCGTTCGTGAACACCACGTTGGTGTTGGCGCCGAAGAGAACGCGGCGGGGGTTGACGGTACCCGTGTTCTCCAGCTCGTCGTCGCCGGTCTTCCTCGTTCGGAGGCTCGACTTCAATGTCGATTTAAGTATACTGCTAGGCTTCGGGGCCGCGGCGTTCTCCTCGGTTTCCTCCTCCATGTCAACTTCGTCGATCGATTCCTCCATGTCCATGGACGACGCGTTCCTCGTGTCACTCTCGTCCGTTCGTTTGTGGAGCAGGTTGCAGTTCTCGCTCGACGAGATCAGCTTGTAGTATCGGGCGCCAGCCCTGCGTTCCTCGAAGCAACATTCGTGACCTGACTTGTCAGGCTTCAGCAGACCCTTGTCGTATCCACCACCTGGCTTGGACCGGTCGGCCTTCTCAGATTTTGCTGACTTGGAAATTCCCGACTCAGGCCCGCTATCTCTTTCCGGCCTCGCGTCGTACTTGCGCTGGTCTGACTCGATCTTGGCTGGGTTCTTCATGTACCGTACCGGGTCGCGCGTCAGCCGATCGGCCGCGCCGCCATCGAGCTTTTGCCTCAGAGTCCGCTCGTCTCCTATCCTCTCCCTTCTTTCGTCACGTTCGTCAGCGGCCTTGGCATCGTCGACGAACTCCTCGTCGACGAAAACGTCGAAGGCAGCGCCAGACCCAACCCTTTGGATTGGCCTCGGCGCGGCGTCTTGCCGCACGGTGCCTCTGATCGAGTCCGCGACGTGCTCTCCCTGTTCCCTCGCCGACGGTTCGACGAGGCCGTAACCCCGCTCGTTCCAGGCCTCGGCCCTCATGGTGTTCTCCTTCGTCCGATCACACTCCTTCGCCAGCCGCGCAGCGTTGGGGTTGTTCTCGTCGTCAAGCACATTGGACGAGTTGAGGTCCCCGTCCTGAAAGATTGCGAAGCCGGCCCCGCCGCTCGCGGGCGCATTCTCTCTGATGCGCCCGAGCTGGTTGCCCGTCGGCCTGATTGTGCCAACATCACGATGCCGTTGCTGTTGATGTCCGGGCGGCTGTCGCCCGGCCTCGCGATTGTGCGACCCCCCGCGTTGGTTGCGCGCCACGCTGCCTGAAGTCAGCGCGTTCAGCGCACCCCGCCCGTCCGCTCCCTCGTCCTCGTCCTCCTCCTGCACCTGGCTCGCGTTCAGCCAGTGCCGGCTCATCCTCCTCAGGAACTGCCGCTGCCTCTCCTCGAGGAACTTCCGCGGCTCGGCGCCCGTCTTGAGCGCCTTCTGGAATATCTTCTCCGTGAACTGAAAGTCCTCTGCCTTCTCGGCCACCCACGCCCACGCCACCCAGAAAAGCGACACCTTCGTCCCGACCTTGATGCGCGACATGAGCTTGAAAACCTCGGACGGGTTCGACGTCTTGTCTGCGTAGAGTATGCACGTCCTGATGTACCGGACGTCGTTGACGTAGTCCGGCACGAGGAACGGACGGGCCATGAAGGTCCGCGCGCACCGCTCCATGAGGAGGAACTGCCGCTGCGAGTCGGACGGGTAGGACTCGCGTATGTGCTTGACGTACAGCACCCAGTAGCGGAGGGGGTCGTGGTCCACGTCGTCCCTGTCGGCCGCGCGAGGGTTGAACCCCAGCTCGGTCGGCATCCGGTCGCGCAGCGCCTGCGCCTCGTCGTCGGTCAGCTCCCGGCCCGACCCGTCGAGCGTCCGCTCGGCCTGGCGCTGGAGCCACTCCACGGCCTTCTCCGACCGGCGAACGAGCTTCTCGTACTTCCTCGTCTTCTCCTCGATCTCGACGCGCTCGGCGCTCGAGGTGCCGAACGCGCGGCGGAGGGTCTTGGCCGACCGCCCCTTCTCTAGCGGCGCGGCGTTCTCCTTGGCGAGCTCCCACTCGTGCTCAGCACCATCGTCTCCCATGTTTATCCTTTTCGATCGAAGTGATCGAGGATCTTGCCTGCGAGCCGCGTCAAGCCCTGCCTAACTCTGTTGTCGGGGCAACGAGGTGCAACGGCCGTTGCTACTATTGGCACTTCACGCCAAAACGCGGTAAGTCGAAAGTGCACCTCCTGCCTTAACCATTCAAGACATGGGACAAACAGAGGTGTTGTGTCGCGGCGTTCACCGATAGATGCCCACGCCTTTCGTCACGGCCAACCGGGCCAACCGCCGCCGCCCTGCCCTTCGTCTTCGTCGTGGCTATTCCTCCGATAGGCCTCCGCCCGATAAGCACGTTGCCATAGTCTCTTTAGCTACATAGCTACAGCTATTACTACATCTAGATAGAACCTGGCTAATAAGGCTGGCGGCGCGGCGGCAATAATGAAGACGGCAAGCAATAATCTTCGTTCCGAAATCGGGCGGGCAACCACAGTGACCACAGTCGAGGACAGGACTTCTCGGTCTGCAGGATGTGAAGACATCAATTGCACAACAGATCCTCGGCCTCAGCTCAATCCTGGCTTCCATTGTGTCATTGTGTCAGCAGCATGCCGAAGCCCAAGTCAACAATGGCGAGGGTCGACTTCCTGTTCGGAGGCATTTTGGTTTGGAGTCTCGTCAGCACGACTCTGCTCATTCATCAGTTTCACGACAATACGAGGTTGCAGGAGCAGCTCGCTGCCAGTCAACGGGCGACCACCAAAGTGAAGAAATACATCGTGAACCCGAAAGCCTTCGAGCAAAAGAAGAAGAAAAAGAAGAAGAATGGGAAAAAGAAGACGACGAAGGCAACGAATGGGGCCCCAAAAAAGAAGAACGAGAAGAAGGGGCCGAATGGGACCCCAAAGAAAAACAAGAAGAAGAAGTCGGAGAGCAGGCCAGTCGCTGCTGCAGAGCCTGCTGCGGAGCCTGTCGCTAAGAAGAGGGGTTACAGGGGACAGGAGTTTAAGATCGTCCAAGGTGCGACCAAGTTAAGCAATTACACCGGAACGACGGACCTCCTGTCGGCAAATGAATTCCCGTTCACGCGATCATTGCGAGACTTTCGCGCGTCGAGCGACTTCTACATATACGTGGTTGAATCAACAACTGATAATGGAGAAGGTGGATCACCCTTGCAATGGCATGAAGTCCAGTGGAAGTCGCTACTCGAAAATTGGAACAGGAACTCGACCTTTGATGACATAATAACGCTCTCGACATCCCTGCAGAACGAAAACACAGAGCGTGCGGAAAACGTAATGCCCAAGAAGTTTGTCATACATTGCTTGCCAAAGACTGCAAGCACGACGTTGCGGAAGGCATGCCGAAGGCACCTGTGGACGAACTGTGAGGCGCTGGAGTTGCCGATGAAGCAGGACCCCTTTGGATTCCGGCAGATCGACGACTTCTTCACGGCGGTCCGTCATTGCCCGGAAATCGACCATTTCTGTGTGCAGGGTGGAGATGATATGATGACCATCATCAACCACGAGGAGAAGGCTGAATCGGAGCAGGAGGGAGAGGGGGAGTCCTACCCCCTGCATTTCATTCACATGGTTCCCTTCCGCAACTTTGACTCGTGGGTGGAGTCGGCCGTGAAGCAGGTGTTTGTCATCGATGGCAGTTGCGATCGGGTAGGTCAGCTGCTGGATCACAACTGCCTGGGGTACAGAGAGATGTACATGGAGCTGTACCCAAAGATCGCGCTTGCCCTGCTCACGGGCATGGGGTTCAACGCCAACGACAAGGGGCTCACGGGCGAGGGCAAGTCCCAGCATCATATCGTCCTGTACAACTACCAAGACACCGATGTGATCATAGCCGAGACGAGCAGGTACTTTGGGATCGAGCCCCTCGCGCGTACGGACGAGCAGGCAAAGGCCAACCGCGGCGAGGGGACGTGTCCTGCCCGCATATCAGATAAGTTCCACGAGTGCCACGACGAGACGCTCATGACGCAGGACTCCATCAGGATGTTGCGGCCCGAGCGCAAAAGGAGGACCCAGGAAATGAGGGAGATGAAACACGCATTACAGTGCTTGAGAAGTGGGAGGCAAATCGGATGTCAACATGATGAAGAAGAAGATGGCGATTCCGGAGGAGATGGAGTCAGCGAAGCAGTGGTTGAGAATGTCGTGTCCTAACCTTAATTAAAACCAAGTTTTTCTACCTCCCCACCCTCGATATCGCCCCCACCGGGCCCACCGGCCACCGGCCGCCGGGAAATCTGGGGGTAAATTTGACAAGTACTATAGGAAATTTAATTTCCTCCCAATCTCAATTTCAGGTGACTGTTACACTTTACTATCGTCTGACCTCGTACATACCTAACTGATGAGACGGCACTCAACTATTTACGCTACATAACTCACGAAGGACCTTAATTATCTAAGTCGCTTCCTGTTGAGGCAGGTTGAGGTTGAGGCAGCCCACGCGCCGCCAGCAGTGAGGTGTCCTTTCATTTTCGGTGGATCTTCGACGATACTTTGCTCTATCAATCTTCCTTCGGCAATCTTTCTTGTGGGCAGCAAAGAATGATGGCACAAAGGGCTCTGAGGGGCAGCGCGTCCGTAGCGCTGCGCTCTTCATTGAGATCGACCGCATCAACCGTAGCCGTGTCTTCGTCGACAGCAGCAACGGACTCTCAGACTCGAAGATGTCTCACGGGACGGTCGAGCTTT
>JAAMXK010017987.1:0-16595 GCA_019693575.1 Thalassiosira oceanica
GCACTACCCGACCCTGCTGATACCGGTGCTGAAGGCGGCGGCCGAGCTGATACCCGAGCAGCCGCCGAAGAAGGCGAGGACGAGCGGGGCGGGGGACAGCCTGGCCAAGGCCGGGAACGACGGGATCGGCGAGAGCGAGACGGTGCCGAACGAGATCTAGACCGATAATATCTCTGATTGCATGACGTTGGGTTCAGACCTTGGAGTTGCTGGTGTACGACGAATAGGAAATAGATCTAATTTTAGACAAGATATCATCATGCATCTAAGAATCGTCTTTTTTAGCTAAGCAAACGGCAGGTGCTCCGCACCAACGGCAACGGCAACAACATTTTTCATCACGAGAGTTACGACGAGGGCTACGTCAAGCCCCGTTGGATGCTAGCCATAGCTAGAAATCGCTCGGGCAGGACGAGATGAACGAAAACAAACATGTCATCAGTAGTTGCTGCGATTACGTTGGGCTTGATTAATTTGACAAGTTGACTGTCGCCATGATCAGACATCTGAATGACTGTAACAGCAGGCGATGGAGCCGCAGATGTGCCAAATCGAGGAGGTTCTGGTGCTTCTAGGACAACGGTCACCTCATTTTCCCCTTCTTCATGGTTTGAGACATGACTGTTGTCCTCTTCCTCTTCGTCCACACGACCAAGGGAGGGCTCGTCCCTGACCAGAGCCATTAGAAGGATATCATTTCTGGAACTGGAAGGAGGGAGACCCGGCAGTCCTACAGCCCACACCGTGAGCATAAAGAGAGAGAAAATGCAAGAAGTCAATCAAGCATGCACAAAATGAGCAATAGTAGTAGGAAATGAGCAATAGTAGCAAGAAAAGAGAGAAAATGTTTTGTCAGCAGTATCAGATTGAACTCACCACCCCAGCCTCCACCACCTCCTCCGTTGCCACCTTGAAACAGGACAGAGGAAGACGACCTGCCATCATTTTTCACTTGACCACCAGCAGCAGCAGGGAAGGTTGAAGTTGAATTGGTGGTGTCATTGTCATTTTGAACACCAATATTGATGAGTAGCAAATCATTGTAGAACAACAGCAGGATGACTGCCTGGAGGAAAAGCAACCACAGCGGCAGCAGCATCATTTCTTTCCTCTGAGTTGTTTGTTGGGTCTCTCTTTGAGGAAAGCGAGAATGCAAGGGGAAAAAAGAAAGGAGGTTGAAAAAAAAAACTATTTTCGAATCTATTCCACTAGTTCTTGCGCACGTCGGTTGGATCGTAGAGCAGGACTGGTTCCTCCATGGACCACTCCTGTATCAATGCCGGAATGGAGCACTTCATCTTTTCATCAAATGATGACTGGGCCGGATCTCTAGGCAAGTTCATTGTGCACGTTGGTTGGATTGTAAAATATACGAGGATCATCTCTGATAGTGAGACTTCTCAAGAAGTGTAGTTGTTCGGAAATCTCCTCGAGTGTAGCATCATCTTTCACCTTGTCTCCGCTAAAACCGACACTGTCTCCATTCATCAAGAGGAACCTCCACCATTCGAAATATCCGCCATTGCTATCAGATCGATCAGACGATGCATTCCTAAAGTCATTTGACGATTCCCGCATCAAGGTTTTCAGTGCCATGCAGCAATGTCTGAAATCCTTGCATTCAATCTGATTCTGCCTCCTCATCGAGCAGAGGTTGAAAATACCATCATACTCTGTAACTTTGATGCGGTAATTGTTGTCCCTAACTAGGCCATTTTGTCCATGGCGCACGATTGGAAGGCACATGATTTGTTTGTCGTAGGATGTGGCTGGCTCGTGACAAACAACGGCAGCATCAGAATCGCCACTGTGTTCAATGGTGATCTCTCCATTGACCTGGATGTCGCAAGTTCGTGCTTCATATCGGCATAGCCTCGAGCCTTTCGACATGACCACTTCACCAAGAGAAACGTCAAGGAATGTCCTCGGCCTGAATCTAATTTCACATCGACCGCGTACCCCAATTACGATGACCATTGAATTGCAGTTACGATTTTTGACAATGCATACTGACTGGTTGATGCGGTCAATATTGGTGTTCCTTTGGTCACCTGATGATACCAAACCATTAACATATTCTTTTGCCGCGTCCATACTGCGCTGACGAGGTGGTTCCGATGTGAGGTGAAGGCGAGTAGGATTGGAATTGTTGTTGGAGGTGACCTTGTCTCTCGATGAGGGTGGCATCTTGCGCGCGACATTGGCAGTCAATGCAGTGCCTGAACTCGTGCTTGTTGACCTTTTGCGTTTCTTATTCCTGGATGGCTCCGTTGGGGGATTCTGTGGCGCAGAAATGGGGTCTGTCGGGAGAGTCACTGGCCCCGAATTGACATACATGGGCAATTCGAAATTCTGTGTCTCAATGTTGCTCTGATCCTCACCGGAAATCGGCGGCATGGGCCGCACTTCTTCCGATATCCAGTCGCTGCAACAGAAAGCGTACATGCCCCTGATACCAATTAAAGACTTGGCAAGAGTATTGAATGTCTCATCTCCACTGCTAAGTTCTAGAAGTTCATCACCGCCCAAATTTCTTGTATTGCGACGGGCAGCAAATAATCCAAAAATGCAATTGGATTGTGAGATGACGTTTGTTATCACCGGAGTGTCAGTTGATCCACCGAAAAAGTTACGAACGAGAACGAAGTAGTTCCTCATGTAGTGGGCCACGCCCTCTCTTCGCCTGTCTATGTGTGTTGCGGTGAAGGGCACGATCACCAGGCCATCCTTGTTGACGAGCAAGATTGATGCGGACACTATCGTATCGAAATCGAAGGATGGGTCTAACATGTCCACAACCAAATCCGAGATCAATTTGATGTCGTTATTACTGATCGGATAGTTGTTGTCTCTGGCCTCTTCATCTTCCTGGATTTTGCCAGAGAGAATCCCAAAGAGATTTGCGAGGGACTTTCTCGATCCGAATAATCGGTCTGGGCCCAACACGGCCGCGATGACTGTCCAATCCTGGGATACTAAGAACGGAAGTAACAATTCAGCGAGGTTTTCGACGATGCCTCCTGGCACGTGGTGTTGGAAATGGTGGATGAGATCACCCAGGAACTGTTTGCTCGGACTGAACATGTGCAGGGATAGGTTGGGTTCTGCCTTTTTGTAAAGGGTGCTGACGACAACGAGGAGGAGCTCACCCTCGTGGCAACTTTTGAACAATTTGGATACAATTTGGATCCGGCACCCAAAAACTCGTTGAAGGCTCTGTTAACCATGAGCAGACTCTGGGATTATATCCCAGGATGTATTAAAGATGATCGTGAATATAACAATCCTCGCGGAAGCGGCTTGGTGATTGTACCGCTCAGCGAAGCGACCGCCGAAGGCAGGAAACTATTTGAGCAGCGAGAGGCGGTTGGGCACGGGGTCATCCAAGAGCAATTACTCATGCAGGCTCTTGGGAAATTGAAGTCTGCCCTTGAGTCGAACGACCCTTCTGTGGCCAGTCATCTCTACCTGGTTTATTCGACAACAGATGAAGGGGGGATTGTACGAGATGAGGAACAAACTCTCATCGGGGCGTTCACGCGCGCACGGGATGTACTCGCCCCCCCCCCTAATGGACTCGGAACATGGAGGGATGAGTCTGGGGAAAATATTGTACCAGACGGTTTGGGGCTTGAGGGACTGGTCAGAGTTGTGAAGCATGATTCGCAGGATTTTCTGTCAAAGAACGGATACCGCAATGTTGGAGAAATAGTGCCTGACGGTGTCGAGTGGACGAGGGTCATGGACGCATACTCGGAAGCCAGGGCCAGCGCCGGGTTGACGTACTACGTCAAAGATCATGAAGGGAACCTTCTCAACGGAGGCAAACCATTTTCATCCATTAGAGAATTTGTGAGAGAGGTGAATGGTGAAAGCCAAACCGGGCTCACAAAACTGCAGGAAGAAATCACAAGAAACGGCCTTGGTGCGACTCGTGGAGGTAAGCCCGAGTGGAAAAACCCTGATAAGACAAAACATGGGGAGGCGACATGGACAGATGTCAATGACATCGAATACACTATTAGAAGTAGCCCCTTTTTAGACTAGGTAGAGGCGACATGGACAGATGTCAATGACATCGAATACACTATTAGAAGTAGCCACTCTCACTTCTTGATCTTTTCATGCCACAATCAATTGGCTGGGTTGTTTATTGATTTCCAACGGGTTATTGGCCTCCAAGTATATCTTCTGCAGTACAGTGATGGAAGCTTGGCAGTCGTTTTGAACACCGGCGAAGTTTGTTTCCGAGAAGTCAAGCTGGCAAGATCTCGTGATGTGAAGTTCTGGAAAGACCCAGCGTCATTACTCCACTTGCAGGGATCTGATATCTATTCGACCTGGATCGAGGAAGAAAGTCGGGGGACATTGGTCGAGAGACCAGCTACAAAGATGGCAATTACAGCGCTCGATACTATTGTCGAGGCGGCAAGATTGAGCAAATTGACAAAGATCCCTTGTCCCCAGATTTATCAAGAAGCCCCTGACATACAACTATGGGACAGGACTATGGTTCTCCTCTTCGACCATCGAACTTGCAGTGTCCCTTGTGAGTGGATGGATGCAATAGCCGGCTTGTTCATTCCAACAGGAGCTGTCCAGAATGGGTACCCGATCTATGCAAGACAGTCTACAATTGAGTTGATTAAGTCTCTACCCTTGTCAGGTTTGAGCTACCTAGAGAAGTATGGAATCCGCCTTGACACCAAAGGCACGTTCCAGCAAACAAGACAGCTGAAGTTGTCTGTAAGGACTGATTCTGTGCTAGCTATTCATCAAGTCATGGAGGCAACTCATGTTCCAGCTAATGCGCTTGCTCTGCTCACTGATCCCAACGAGCTTTTCACATCTACCGCAAAGTCGTTTTCAACTTGGAGGGTCAACTACAAAGGCCGTTGGTTTCACGTGCATGTCTTGTTTGTCCCACTTGAGTCCATTAGGAGGGCTGTGTCGCTGGCTGAGCTAGAAGATGCAATGGCTAATGAAGTTGCAGCGTCTGATGTCTCGGATGTGCAGTCTGAGGTCAAGTCAAAGAAGAAAAAGAGGAAGAAGAAGAAGAAGAAGAAGAAGAAGAAGAAGAAAGATTTACCAGCTGAGATAGCCCCCAAAGGTAGTGAATCTACAGTGATGTCAGCTGAGACATCAGAGGAAGTTGGTGCTGTTCCTTACTCCAAGGACTCAGCTGAGCCCGACAATAAGTCCATGCGAAAGGGTTCTGGTGATTGTGACAGAGGTGCAGCAAGTCAGAAAACGAAGTCAGCTGAAACTGATTTGTTGTTGCTCATGAAGTCTCGCATAGCATCTGTGCTGAAACTAGACGAAGACAGGTTGCCCTCCTCTGCGATGCCAATCTTATCTGCATGTGACACTGATTTGGAAAGTTGGGGAGCAACAAATGTATTGGACTCCCTCTTAGGGTGTGCGGTTGATCCGGCTCCTCCATGGCTTCAACTGGATGAAGCCGTGACATCAAAAGTAATCAAGGATGCAGGTGCAGATGTGGCAGAGTGGATGAAATCAAACGGGAGCAGACTTGTTTCTCTTTTCAGCAATAATTCTCGCTACAGTGACCTTGAATCTCTCCTTGGATTTGAGCTGGTTGTGTCGGCCAAATCAGTAGTGCATTTGTTGGCTAATCTGCGAAAGGAAAAGGGCAATGACTTGAACAACCGAGTGGTGCGTCTACTTTGTGGGAAATCACAAATCAAGTTGGCCACAAAGGACGAGATCAAACTAGTGAAGAAATCGTCAACAGGCAGGATTGGCATTAAAACCCGCAAGGAATTGATGGCTGCATTGCAAGCAGCCCGGCAAGGGCTAGATACATCCAAAGGCAAAGCCAAGCAAGAGGTGAAGCCCAAGCAAATAGCCAAGGCACTCTCTGATTCCAGCATCCTCGCGGAGAAGGTGCAGCCACAGCGCTCCATCAAGAGTGCTTCGCCCAAGAAGGGCATCCATGAAAACCAGGCCAAGAAGGCTACGGAAGATGCAATAGTTTGGTTCACGGAACTACTGGAGGAACTGAAAAAGACAGCGGAATCTGTTGAGACTGACAAGTTTCAAAGTGCTTCGTCAGCTGATCATACAGACGGCAGCCAGCAACTGAGACCATGCGAGAAACAACAAGGTCAGAATCAGAGCCCGGCGATGTCAGTGGAACAAATCAATAGGGCCCTTGACAAATGTACAACGGAGGATGCCCTTGCTCAATTAGAGACAGCTCTTGATTTTAATCAATTTGGTATGGGTGTTTGGGTCATTGATATCACAGGTAGGATCCTTCATCGTACTCTTTCAAACTTCATCATCAAGTCTCAATATCATTATTGATGTTTCCTCAGAGCACGCTCATCGATGGTTCAAGAGGCACCTGAAGAAGAACCGCCTACTATGCGAGAGGATAATCAAACGCCTTCAACTACTCTCCACCGGAAGGTGGCCGTATGTACTTTGCAAACCTCTCAAGTGCAAATCAACTCGCATACACCTATACGAATCGAAGATTGACTCTGCCAGTCGAATCATTTGGGAGGTCGCCCTTGCATTTAGCCCAAGGCGTTCAAGCTTACAGCAGAGCTATGCTGAGCAGGTTGTGCGTGTCTGGGACATAGTTGTAGGTGAGTATATTTATTTTTACCCCTGTCCAACATCACGTACAACATTACATCTAATGGTCCCAATATTTAGATCACGACAATCTATCAAGAGCAATTTCCCAGACAATCGAGAGGATTGAACAATCACATGCTCGAGGTGAAACATGTGCATTGTACGCCGAATTAGATCGTTCGGTGGAAAGCAAAAAAAACTCTTCTCATGATGGAATTCAAGTGCCAAGAGTCTACACAATGAAGCAAGAGATTCATAACAGGACAGAGGCCATGGCGGGGGCGGATGACCCACCAACGAAGCACTTTCATCCTGGTAAGACCAACGCACAACAATGCAACCTTTTCAACCAACTTCACACATCTTATTTTGTGATATCCAGCGTCTGAGGATCCCCGGCAGTTCACTCTTCTGAAGTTTTACGAACTCAACTCATCTGCAGTGAAGATATTGCTAGATGACAAAGATGATAATTTGGACCTTCCTTTCACTCCGGGCCCGAAGGAACATGAGATCATTCATCATCGCTCTGACTCCAGTATATTACTGATGGGGCGCAGGTGAGTCAAGCGATTGATGCTCTGGAACGAAATAGCTCTGGGTTAATATTTCTGAATGACTCAGTGGCACGGGGAAGACTACGTGCTTAGTATTCAGAATGTGGGCGCAGTATGCTGCCATTAGGGAATCTGAATCTTCAAACAAATGGAAGCAGCTCTTCTTGACAAAGAACAAAGTCCTCCAGCAAGAGGTTGAACGTTCTTTCAACAACATGAGCCTTGCATGGACCAAGAAAAGAGGCCCAAGCACTGAAAACAGAGACATGGGCAGCGCAAGAGTAAGCACTACCTTCCTATCGTCGAGTGAGTGGCTGGAGGCCCTGGACATGGAGCTTCCAGGAGACTCTTTCTTCACCCCAGTCGAGGTTGAGAGCCGCATAGAAAGCCGGAGAGTGACTGACACTGTAGCAAGAGGTGTAGAGATATTCCTTACTGATAGTAACAAAGCGGAAGCCCCCCTAAAAGATCGCCTAGATGTGCGCCAGGAGGCTACCTTCTTGACCTTCAGAAAGATGTGGCGGAAGCTCAAGTCAGGAACATCGCTAGACTGTGTCTTAGTCTGGAGAGAGATCAAATCCTTCATCAAAGGCAGTGTGCGATCTTTGCATATTGACATACCAGATCGATGTCACTTTTTAAGTCTTCAGGAGTATCTTGAGTTGCCACGGAAACAATCGAGATTGGATGCAGCAAAACGCCGTGAGGTTTACGGAGTCTTCTTGAAATATGAGAAATTAAAGAGGTCAGGCAATCTATACGATGAGTGCGACCTTGTGTTCAACATAGCAGGCCGAATTGCATCGAGCCAAACCGTCACACCCACCTTGGAGAGCATCTTGCCAATCGATTCAATATTTGTTGATGAAGTTCAAGGTTAGTACGGAAAGAGGGGATTGATTCATCTTCCACCAAATCTCCTTTTTATTCTGACACACTGTCAATCCCCAGACTTCACTCAAGCCGAATTGTACATACTTGCCACAATATGTCAGAATCCGAATAACTTATTTCTGGCCGGAGACACAGCCCAGAGCATTTCTCTTGGCGTCGACTTTCGCTTCACCGATTTACGTCAAATTTTCTGGAACAATTTTGGAGGTCTTGAGCCTGATCTTCTTCAGCTGTCGCACAATTACAGGTCCCACGCAGGAGTCCTCCGGCTTGCAGCGTCAGTGGTAGAGCTTCTTTACTTCTTCTTCAGCAACAGGTATGTGTGTGTAGTACCAAGTACCAAGAAGAGCATTTCTGTTGTAACTGATCATCACGATCAGCCTCGACAAACTACCTCCAGATCTAGGCTTGTTTGATGGACCCAAACCAACGATAATGTCTTTAACCTCGGCTGCTGACCTCATTCTGATGCTAGAAGGAGCAAAAAGAGATACTTCGAGAATTGAATTTGGAGCCCACCAGGTATGATGCACATTTGGTTCATTCAATTAGAAGTTTGAGGAAGTAACACATGAAATCATGGCAAATTCACAGGTCGTCATTGTTAGGTCTGGTAAGTTTCTCTGGCTGATGGAGGAGTGTGGTCTTTTGTTGCCAAACTCAATCTCCACATTGCAGAGGAGGCCAAGGCTAGTCTACCAGATGAGTTTGACAAGGATTGGGTGATGACTGTCCAGCAATCCAAGGGGCTTGAGTTTGATGATGTATTACTGTATGACTTTTTTTCACACTCACCGGCAAAAGATGCTTGGAGAGTTGTAACAAACTACACTGAGTCAGGTGAGCAATGCACTTTGCATTTAGCCCAATGCCAAGTGACTGATAATCTTTATCAATCCACCAAGACATCGAAAACTACTATGCTGATGTGACCGTTAGTGGTTCTGGTGTGCAAAGATATGACTGGGACAGAACTTTCCTTTCGTCCACCCGTCATCTTAAATTTGATGTTGATCAACACAAGGCAAGTGTACCAACATGTAAAACACACACGATGCATGAATCAAATCTCACTGTACTGCTGCCATTTAAGATTCTTGAGACAGAGCTCAAGATGCTTTACACCGCTATCACAAGGTCAGTATGAGTGCAAAGTGTGGAGATCATCAGATCACTTGCTAACCTTCCCCTTGTTCATTTAGATCGCGTGTGAATGTCTTTATTGCGGAGTCAAATGCCGAAATGAGCGGACCCATGTTTGAGTATTTCAAGAGACGTAATGTGGTTGATGAAGCAGGCAAAACAGGGCTAACAGGAGTGCGTGTGTTCGGTGCAACTGACACTGTAGACGCTTGGCTGAGGCGGGGCGAGTATTACCTACAACATGCAGAGGGGGAACGTCAAAAGGGATGCTTGAGACTTGCAGCCAAGTGCTTTGACAAGGCGGGCCAGGTCAAGCGCCGTGACTTTGCTCTGGCGTACCTTTCTTTTATAGAGATGGAAGAGCAGGAGGTCTCATTAAATAAGCAGAAACAGTCGGAACGCCGAGAACAGCTATATGGTATTCATAAGCAATTGCTAGATGCAAGGGAAGTTGGTTTTCTGAACAAAGCAGCGCTTTGTCTGCTGAGAGCCGGGGACCATGATGAAGAGTCAGCAAGACTTTTTGAGCTGTACGCAAGGTAAATGGCAGATGCTAGATTGGCATCATTCTCTTGCCGAATCTCAAACTTGCCTTGCACCAATCAAGAATCATCTACACACAGCGTGTTGTTGAGCTGAAATCCACCGTGCACCTTCCACTCAAGCCGTCTACAAATGAGCAGAACTATTTTGGTTACGCTGCAAGTCTGTAAGTGTCCTTGTTTATGCGCATCTCTCTTGCCCACTGCTCTAACTCTTCTTCTACACTGACCGGTGACTGACACACATATCGAAAAATTGCAGCTTCCAAAAAGTAGCATTGACACATGGGTCTCCATGCAGCTTTCTCAGCGCTGTTCGATGCTTTGTTTGTGCAGGCCACTATGGTCCTGCCGTAGAACTTTGTTCAAAGCTGCCACCCTCATCTTTCAAAGACGGCAAGATATTGAAACAGCTTAACAGTCTCATCAATCTATCGGGGGTAGCAAACACCGAACCCGAAGCAGTCTTCCTGAAGAGCATGGCCAATGGACAGAAAGATCCTGAGCTGCTAATTGAGGCTGTAAATAGGGTGGCAAAAATCGTGTGCCGGTCACTTTACGGGAAGGATGATGATGCATTCTCAGCTACTCTAGGGCTTTTATCATCAAGGTCTGACAGGATCCAATTGCTGAAAAGCATAGTTGTGAGCGCAGACTCGGGTGGGTTCTTGTGCTTTGTTTATTATACTTATACTTGATGCACACTGATCCTCTTTTGTATCTAGTGTTATCCACTAAGATATGGGCATCCAACCCGCTCTTCAGGCAAATGAAGACACAACTAGCGCCAAGTCTTGATGTCACGCAAATTCTTGTGCAGGAGCTTAAAGGAGCCGGACATTCGGCTGAAGTCATAGATGTTTTGGAAGCAAGGGGGTTTCTTCTTGAAGCTGCAGATGAGTTGACCAAAGTGGCTGCCAAGGGCCAAGCACGTATCTCGAACGTGAGAAGAACCAATGCAATGAAGGCAAAGTACATTGAGCTTGCCATGCTGACAGACCAGCTCAACATTGAAGTACTACGCAAGACAATGTCAGAAAAGACAGAAAACCTTGACATTGATTCGAAATGCAGCCTTGCTATTTCTAAGTCATCATTCTCGGGTGATTTTGCGGTATTGGATTGCGCTGGTTCTACCATGTGGCAATGTCGAGCACTGCTCAAACAACTCAGCCAAGAGTCAACAGAAGACTTGCTGTTGTCGTCGCTTCCTGGAGAGTCCCCATTGCAACGAATCTGCAACGTTTCAAAATTGGCCGATGATGTGAAGGAGGTGGCATTGTCACTGGCAAGTGCAAGTCATGGGGCCCTTGATGAGCTAGCGATTCGACCGATTGAGTCATACTTTGATCTCACCAGGAGAGAAATGCGCAACGATGTTCTTGAGACACGTCCTGTTACCAACTCCCATCTCCGTGAGGTCCTTTTGGCTGAGCAGTGCCAGCTTCCATTGGCGTCTGGCCTGCAGAAGGGCTTCGTGCAATTGGTCAATAGGCAGAAAATGCATGAAATTTTGGCTAACTTTGTCTTGCGTCAAGTATATTCTGCTAGGAAGAAGGTTGGTGAAATGCTGGATGTTTATCTTCAGGACATATCATGCCACTATGACCTAGACAAATACATCGATTGTTTGCAGATAAGGTTGCTTGGTCTCAGAGAGTTGGGAGATCTGTTGAAAGAGGTTCCCTCCAGACGCCAGAAATGGCCAGGTGCCCAAAAAATGGTCAAGTACCAATGATATTGCTGATCAACTTCTTGACATACTGATGCACGAAAGAAATGGGGTGCTTGCCTTTGAGGGTAACAACAGTGACATTGATGAAGCCATCCTCATCAGACCTGGTGTGATGGATGCTCTTTATGCTTCATTAAACGAACAATATCGTAATATTGAGTTGCTGAGGAAAAAATGCGACATCAGTCAATTGATGAATCGATGGAGAGCAACTAGACTTACCAAAACCTACGAAATGGCAAATAAAGAGCTGAGTGATGAGCTAAGACACTTGGAACAGCACCCTTCTACCAGAAAGGATAAGATGGGCGGCAAGCGAAAACTACATTCCTACTTCATCAATGTCAGAGGCGCCATTTTCCCCCGTCTGTGGCTATGGATTGTGGAATCAAAAAACATAATGGAGTACGTACTACATGTTTTGGGTGCTAGCATTATGAATCCATGACTTAACGCATTCTTGAAACACAGTTGCATCTCTGTCAGTGAAAGATTGATCCGAAAATCGCAAGAGCAGGGGTTGCTATCAACCAAAAGCGATAAAATTGCCCTGCTAGAAACCTCTGCAGTGGCTCTCTTTAGCTGTCTCTCCATGCGATATTGTGAGGTTGACATGAGGACTCCATCAATGCTGATACCTAGACGTGCATATGGTGATTTGTTGCTGACAGGACAAAGCAGTCTTTCAAAGCTCCACGGGTTTGGCGGCAGGCGACTAGACCAATTGGTGTTAAGATACACACACAAAGAGTTTGGGCAAGTCTTCTCCGATGTTGCTAATCATGTCGAATCCATCACAGTATTAGTGGAGAATGAAATGGCATCCAACGAAATTGAAAAGGAGAAGTCAAGACTCCTAACACTGGGATGCTTCATTACTTGCAATGCTGTACTGTTCTCAATTGCTGGGGAAGACATGGATGCCACTGATATTGAAGCCAGCCCTAATCGATTGCCCGCACTACCGCTACAGGGGGGTGTCAAAGGTCTCTTGAGAGCTCTACAAGCTGAGTTTGAAAAGGAGGTTCAAAAAATCCCCAAGACCTTAGGGGATCTGGTTGAAGCTGTAGATGGCCCTTTCATAACTTGCTGCCTGAAAAACGGGAACACCGCCACAGCATTAGGAGTTGAGGTTGTTTATGGTGATGATGAAGTGCCCTCTCCATTGTTCACAATTCCCTTTGGAATCAAACACCATATCTTCTATTGTGAATCAAAGAGCATGAGGTTCATTAAGCAAGTTTCCATTCAACGTGAACATGAGGAACAGGAACATGGCCTTGAATCGGAAAAAATCAATGCGTCTCGTATCATCTTGAAGTTCCTTAAAAGGAAGAAACAATTTCAGGTCTCGATCCTCCGGGCAATAGTTCATTTTCGCTGGTTCAAGCACTCTATACGATTATTCACCAAACTACTCCAAGACGCAACTACAAATAGAAACAGTCAAGCGGATAAGCACTGTGGAGCGATTCTCTGCAACTTGATCAATCCATTAGAGGGATACCAATTTACTCAACAGAAGAAATCGGAGCTGTTGTATATGTACAGTAACTCCATCCTAGACGAGGTGGAGTGTAGCTTTTGCGGCCTTGTACAAGATGTTGCTACAAAGAACTCTCGTGACATCCAGTGGATAACCGAAGGCAGAGTTCTTCCCTTCCCCGATTTTGCCAAGTATTACAACTTAAAAATGTTTGGAGAAGACTGGTTGCGTGGCTGTACTTCTGAGCAGCATTTGCATGACCCTATCCATCAAGACAACTACATGATGTATAATAAACAGCTTGATGAGCTTGTCACTGTCCTTGCAAGGCTTTCGTTGAGCTCTGATTTGCTCCATCAAGTCATATCATCTTGTCAAGAAAACAGTGATATGGCAGAGGACAATGCATCGTGGTACTTAACCACTGCCGAGATGGGCAGAGAAATGGCTGACAAACACAACTCAGCAGGGGCAAAACTTCACAATGCAGCAGTCGATTGGTCAAGGTTTCCAAGTGGCAACACATTGACTGTGGTGCAGAGTTACATGCAGTTCTGTATCGGATTGCCACAGGAAGCTGAAACATTTTTTCTACACAAAGTCAATGAAGAAGCAAACATGTTTCATCATAAGAAAGAATCACTCCTAGCCTCTAGCCACAGTGGCGGTGTAGACAAAGACAATCCAATCAAAGAGCTTGCTCGAGGTCCATACTTGAACGTCAATGCCGCTTCATTTGTTCCTGGCACAATGCGTTAGTTTGCATGGCGCGTCAATAGTTTGTGTTGACAATGTTGGGTCCGAGTCTGGGACCATGGTTTAGGAGACATAATAGTCTGGTTTAAGGAGACATAAAGCATGATACCATTCTCACACAAAACATCTAATCTTGACAAAATATACCTCCCCTTTTTTATCGTAACACTGGTGTTACAATAGCCAGTCCCTTCCCACCGCAGCGCTAGTTTGCGAAACTTATTGTACCTAGCATTAAAGTGCTATGATATCGCGCCAGCACGTCGTGCGCCTTTTCTAGAACAGCTCTACTAGCTAAAGAGTCAGTCAGACGGAATCAAACGAAACGAAAGTTGCCACCGAAAATGCTTCTGAGCGTCACTCGATGGAAATCGAAGGGCTCCGAAGAACGCCACGTGCCCGGCCCCGCCCCGACGCAACAGAAAACTATCGAAAACTAAACTGGCACTCAACTGCCTTAACAGTGACGTGTTACGATAGACATAATTAGGGATGGAACCGTCTCATGAGTGAAGCTGGTATCGTAACACCAGTGTTAGGATGTAAAAAGGGGGAGAGGGACATTATGACGCGGAGCGACAACTATAGTCCAAGCGTTGTGAGGGCGGGGCTGGACTCCTAGGTGTGGTGTGAAGGGAGGCAGGGGACATGTGTTTGGGCCTGCAACTCAACTCTAGTGAGTACGGTCCAGCGGTCTAGAAGTGTGTCCCCCCACTCCTGTTGCAGGCCCCTGATGCCGTACATAACTTAGTAAACTATCCTAGTAAGGCATCCGAGGTGTTCTTGTTCCTCCTATATGCCGGTCATATATATATATATATATATATATATATATATATAGTAATAAATGGTATGTAAGGTTGGAGTGAGTGCTGGCCGGCCGGTACCTCCGATTGCTCCCTCATAGGTGAATGCCGGTCCCTCCAGCCTCCAGCTGGACTCCAGTGTCCCCGGGAAGTAATGGAAAATAAAGGAAATTCCAGCTGCCCTCTCGTTCCTCTGGAAGAGCCCCCCTGGTTCTACCTCTCCTTGTTGAAACATTTGGATCTTCCCCTCCACTGATTAGTAAGAGTGCTATTAGTAAGAGAAAGTGCAAAAAATCCACCAGTATGTAAGATGATACAGAAATAAACTGCTAGTTGCAGACCTTACCTAGCCTGAAGGAGATGAGTAGTATCACATCTAAGTGTAATGAAGTGCCACCAACATGAATCTCTGCGACCAGATATTTGCCCCTTGACTAATCCAACACATTAACCAAACCTATCATGAATGTTAGCTTCTCTATGGTCTATGGTGGCATGGACCTGTTATTGACCCCTTGTGCTCGCTCCCATGCATCTTCCCTGCCTTTCTATACCCAAAAGGCAGTGGAAAAGTCTTGTTGGTTCCGCGGTCTGCCACCTAAACTTCAACCATAACGCACCATCTTTCGGATAAATTTTGACCAATCTAGCAGCCTGGCTGACCCAAACGCACGGGTGTATGCTCTACCTTATATCCCTTCCAGGTCTGTAGCCCTGCTCACTCATAATGAGACTCATGTCTGTCCTCCCTTCCTATGCATGCCTAGTCTAGTAGGGGGAGAAGCAATTATGGAACATTGAAGTTGCCTGAAATCTCATTTCTTAACGAAATCTCATCATTTCAACATACAAAATCATCACAGTATAGCTAGTGTGGTGGGAGGTTTTGCGTGAAATATTTTTGAAAAATCCCCCCACATGCCTGAGTTCCGGTGGACGGAAGTTGGATTTTTTTGGGACAAGAATAGGGTAATCGTACTCGGTAAACCATTTTGCAGGGGTATCTAGTGTGTTTATCAGGTATATAGCACCCCTTGCACATCATGTGAGTCATATCTATGTAATAACATATCCCTACCAATTATTTGCCGTAGCGCTGGCCTTACGGTATTTATCTGTGCCGGAAAAAAGGGCCCCTCTCTTTATCACACTGAATTGTTACGGTAGGCTGGTTTACTCGATTGTTCCATCGCGAGGGAATGCTAGACCGTAACACAGGTGTTACGGTAAAAAAATTGGTAGGGATATGCAACCAATATACACCATATATAGCCCATCCACCATCCTATGCATAGTGCACCATAAAGGGTGCCAGGCTGCTAGAACCCCGAAATCTGAGCACGAAAACACAGGGTATTGCGGTAGAAGTTGAGGAAGACGTTGGTTCTCAGGTTGTTTTATCCACTGCCCCTGGGGATGGAAAGGGAGGACAGATGCATGGGAGCAAGTGTATAGGCCAGTAAGGGGTCCATGACACCATATACCCGCTTGGTTCGAGGTCTGCCAGGCAAGCATCTCCTCAAACCCTCAACTCTCGGAACAAAAACAGGGTGTTGCGGTGGGAGTTGAGGAGTACATCGGCACCTAAGGTGTTTTTCCGCTGTCCCGGCTGTCCCTAGGTATAGAAAAGGCAAACAGATGCGAGTGAGCAAGTGTGTAGGCCAGCAAGGAAGGGTTCCATGGCACCATATACCTGCCGGATTTGAGGTATGCCAGGCAGCTGAAAGTAGTAACCCCCGAAATCTCAGCATGAAAATAGAGGGTGTTTCGGTGGAAGATGAGGCGGCGTTGGTTGACCTCATTCCTACACCGGAAGAGGCTCAGGGCCGAAACGAATTACCTATGTTGACAGGGATATATGATACCAAGTTATGGTGTCATGTTTTTAGGATATGAGTTGTGAGGTCTACCTGGCTGGCGGCTCAGACCCCAAAATCTCAGCACAAAAACAGGGTGTTGCGGTGGGAGTTGCGGTGGATGTTGGCTCCCAGGTTGTTTTGTCGCTGCCCCTAGGTATATAAAAGGCAGACAGATGCATGGGAGCAAGTGTATAGGCCAGCAATGGGT
>JAAMXK010018030.1:0-16495 GCA_019693575.1 Thalassiosira oceanica
CCGCGAACCGGCCTCCCGTCGGCGGCGGCGGCAACGTCGGCGTCCAACATCATCACCACCAAACCCCGGGCCACCAACCTTTGGAGGCTTTGTCCCCCGCCCGCTCCTTCCAGCAGCACCACCAGCACCAACCCCCGGCGTCGTCCCCCGCCCGCTCCTCCGACGCGCTCAGCGACAGGGCACCGTCGACCAGATCCTCCGCCGCGACGTCGTCGTCCGCCGCCGACGCCCCCGGGGGGCGGGGCAAGGATGGCAAGAACGGCAATAAGAGCAAGGGATCGCCCCTGCCGGACCCCGAGCAGATCTTCGCGAACGGTCCCATCCTCGCCCGCACCTCCCTCCGCTCCCTCGTCATGAGGAGGTGGAACGCCTGCCACTGGTGTCACTACACCCCCTACTCCCTCCTCATATTCCGGTCGAGGGACCACCTCGACGACTGGCGTCACAACCCGTACCACGGCGCGAGGCAGCGGGACTACCTCGTCAAGGCGCGGATCGACTTCGACACGGAGACGTGCGACCAGACCGACAGGAGGGTGCTGGGACATAGGGTCGGGGAGGTCAAGAGGAAGAGGTACGCGAAGGACGAGCCGGAGCTGTGAGTGTTTTTTGGTTCGGCGGACCAGCCGCCCCGTCTGTTTTTCGTCTCGCCGAACCCCCCTCTTTTCTCACCCGATCGCCACCGATCCGGACTTTTTTCGTCTCGAAAAAACAAACAAACGAACAACAGGTACCAGTTCAAGGTGGAGCGGTGGACGACCGTGGGAGGGTCGACGATCGCGGCCTTCGCGTCGCGCGACGAGGGCGACGCGCAGATACTCCACGACATCATACACTGCATACTCGAGACCTGTCCGCAGAGGCTGGGGAGGGGCGAGTGCTGAGGATTGCTTGTTCTTTTTTTCTTCTTCTCCGTCCCCTCCCCGTCGGATTTTGCCGCGCGGGGATTGATATATGACAGAACTCTCTAAATAGACAGCGAGTGAGAGCGACTTGTGTTTTCTTCGTCTATCTTTGTAGATACAGACACGAGGAGGGACCGACGGAGCTTCAGGAGCACCGCCAAGTCGATTGCAAACTTACTTGTTCGAGCTCGGCTGCGCACGACCTTGCTCCTCTCGTCGGGGTTGATCGTGTCCAAGGAACCTGGGTTCCGAGGCTATTGTTGTTGGGTGTGATCAATAGTGAGGAGTAACTCAAAGTTGTTCATCTCGTCGATCCTTCATCCCACCCGCCAGAATCGGCTCCCGTCGCCGTCCGAGCAATGAGGGTTGAGACCTCGCTAACTAAGGGCTTTGGAAGCAAGACCAAAAAACTCACCGCTTGACTAAGATACGAAGCCAAAGCACGAGAACAAAGCACGGGAGATCGGCCGAGTGGAGGAAACCGAAATGATGGGGAACAGTGTAGAAGACCTGCGGACCATTGATCTAGACCCAAAATGCTCCCCTGATCACGATGGTGCAACTCCGGATGCGCGAAATTGACTGTAAGTCGACGAATTCGTCGAGCACTAGCTACGTCGCGGCGTTGGGTCGATGTCGTCCGTCGCGGCGAAGTTAGCGTAAGAAGAACGAATTTTCGGCGGCCATATCGCCGGCGACCGACGGCACGGCTGAACTAGAAATATTCCCCTAATGCAGTTTCATTTTTGAAATGATGTCAAAGTCCCAATATTCGCCGAGATAATGCCATCTGTTCATCGACGATATTCCGTGCTCCGCTGTTGTGCTTTGGCGCCGTATCGTAGTCAAGCGGTGAGTTTTTTGGTCTTGCTTCCAAAAATCTACCGTAGTAAAAGGAGGTAAGTAAAAGGCGTTTAGAGCTCGATCGTAGTAACTCTATTGTAGACGATCGATTTTCGTAGAGAAAGCTATAGGCAGGGCAGGTATCATACAGATACCGCACAAAGAACAAAGTCAAGTCAGCTTGGGGTGGGGCTCTTCGCGCTGCCGCTGCTGCCCATCTGCTGCCACTGCGCCCCGGCGTGGACACCCCCCCCCCGACCCGACCACCTCGCCTACCGGCTGGCCGTGCTTCGGGGGCGCTCTCCCTGTCCGATCTGTGTCCGATCACCTGACATCACCGGGCACATCCACAGCGAAGTTCGACCGAGGAGGTCGAGCCACGTCCTACTTTTCCACGTGCCTATTGCAGCCAGCGAACGCGAACCCCGAGGTGTCGCCGCTTGCAACTGCTCTTCCGCATTGCACGTAATTGTCCCCAGGCCAACCTCGAATCTAAAATCATGAGATGCGCGCCTTGCGACGAGTCTTGCGAGGGTGAAGGTGACGAGGCCTGCGCCAACTGCGGGAAGTTTGCAAGCAATACCGTCAAGCTCAAGGACTGCACGGCCTGCCGCCTCGTCAAGTACTGTGGCGTTGACTGCCAGAAGGCCCATCGCAAGCTGCACAAAAAGGCATGCAAGAAGCGCGCAGCAGAGCTCAAGGACGAGCAGCTGTACAGCCAGGGTCTTGAGAGGCCGGGGAGAGACTCCTGCCCGATCTGCACTCTGCCAATTCCGTTACCAATGGTCGAGCATTCAAGATTCAAAGCCTGCTGCATGACAAAGATTTGCCGTGGCTGTGATTTGGCTGCTCGGAAAAGAGGCATGTTCGACTGCGCGTTTTGCAGATCACCCGAAGCAGACAATGATGCTGATAAGCTCGCAATGATTCAAGCACGGGTAGTAAAGAAGGACCCAGAGGCGATCTACCATCTTGGAGGGAAATACCTTGATGGGGATCTAGGATTGTCAAAGGATATACAAAGAGCAGTCGAACTATTCACGGAGGCTGCTGAGCTCGGTTCGGTTGAAGCGGTTTACAACCTTGGTTTCGCGCATTCCCGTGGGTATGGGGTTCAAAAGGATGAGGCAAAGGCTATCCACTTCTACGAAATAGCTGCAATGCAAGGACACGTTGTGAGCAGGTACAATCTTGGCTGTGCTGAGGGAAGGAAGGGAAACTACGACCGCGCAGTGAGACACCACTTGATCTCAGCCAAAATGGGTTGCCATTATTCAATTGATGCAATAAAGAAGGCGTTCATGGATGGGCTTGCAACGAAAGCGCAGTATGCTGAGGCACTGAAAGGATTCCAAGGTGCCGTGGAGGAAACGAAGAGTCACGACAGATCCGTGTGGCTGAGTAACTATTGTGAAGCTCGCCCAACGACCTAAAAGGCTTCCTGGAACAAGCCGGTCATGCCCTAAACGAGTGAGCCCAAGGAAGCGTATCGAGTCACATTTCCGGCCGGGAATCCTGTGGCTCAGTCCACCACTGGTCAGTGGTGCGTTGCAAGGGCGTCAGACGCCGCTCCCGGCGCCGCCTCTGGTGGCCTCGGACCTCAAAGGCCGCGTCTGATGTCCTTGGCGAAGTGAGCTGAAGCCCAAAGTTGGTAATGATCGTTCTGGCCGATCTGCGATGTACCTAGAACAAAGAATAACAAATAAAGGATAAAGAATTATTATTTTCCTGCGCCTTGTGGGGCCCGATGAGCAGAGCCGAGATCCCCCTACGCGAAGTAAGGCGGTCTCCTCATGGCGGAGGCATTGTATGTTTATCAATAATGGCAGTACAAAATTCATTACAAAGATACAAGTCGGATAGAGATTGTAAACTCAGTTATAACCACATATGCCTATACATTTGTATTTTTCATGAATGTAAAAGAATTGTACCATCCACTTCTACAAAATAGCTGGTACGTACAATCCGAGGGAAAGAAGGGAAACTACGGCCGCGCAGTGAGACACCACTTGATCTCAGCCAAAACGGGTTGCCATCTTTCAATTGATGCAATAAAATGCGTTCATGGATGGGATTACAACAAAACAGCAGTACTCTGAGGCACTGAAAGGATACCAAGAAGCCGTGTGGAGGAAACGAAGAGTAGTCACGACAGATCCGTGTGGCTGAGTAACTATTGTGAAGCTCGCCCAACGACCTAAAAAGCTTCCTGGAACAAGCTGGTCATGCCCTAAATGAGTGAGCCCAAGGCAGCATATTGAGTCACATTTCTGGCCGGGGTTCCTGTTGCCTCAGTCCACCCCTGGTCAGTGGTGCGTTGCAAGGGCGTCAGACGCCGCTCCCGGCACCGCCTCTGGCGGCCTCGGACCTCAAGTAATTGGGCGCGATCATAGATAGAGTTAATCGTCGTTGATCCCTACTTCATCCTTCCTGGAGCTATCTTCTCTATCGAAAGCCGGGAGCCGCAAAGACTACCAGGACACTTACTTATTTTCTCAGCTGACTTTCTGTTTTCCTGGCTGTCCCCGCCCCGCCCACAGTCCCGTCCAGTCAAGGATACCTGGGGATAATGGTTCGCTCATAGTTCTCGTTGGATGTTAGCGCAGAGGATCTAGTAAGCCTCGCCTAGCTGATGTGCGACTGAAACGACGCACAAAAAAAAGTAAGGGGAAAATCTGTACCGTGCCAGCCAGCGAGCCGGCGAAGAAATGCTGGTGGACACTGGTGGACCGTGGACAAAAGCCCCCCGCCCCGCGCCCGCAAGCCAGCCGTAGCGATCAGCCAGCTGAGGGGCAGCCAGCGGCATCGGCAGCCAGCGCAGGGTCGGTCTGTAGTAGCGCGGGCTGGTGGGCGACCGTGGCTGGGGAGCTGGATGGGCCGACGATCTCGTCACTGCCTTGCTCGCTCGGCCTCGCCTGGCGGCTTCGAGTGGAGGAGCCGGCCGAGTCGGAGGTGTGAACGCACATTGCCTGCATGCTCGGGTCATTCTACACATCCATTCTACACAACGTCGTGAGCAGCCACACCACCAGTCTGTCGTCCCGACTCATGTTCATGTACGTCAACGATCAACCTTCTACCGATAACGAGCATACTAGATTCAGCGACATCATGAATGAGACAACGTCGGATGTTCTGGAAGCGATGCTCAAAAGGGAGCGGGAAATGTGGTACAGGAGATCCCATTCTTTTCATCAGACTGGGAATCGTGGGCTCAAGCAGGACCGTCGCACCCTGATTGGGTTTTGCTTCAATCTTTGCTCGTCGCTTGACTTGGACCAAGAAACAGTTCAAAAGGTAAGTCTTCATGGCAGCAGTGATCATTCATTCGATTGAAGCAACTAATGATGCCTTTCCACAGGCAATGGACCTATCAGATCGTCATGCCGCTAGTTCAGGTCTGCATCGCACGTACGATCGGACACGCTATCAACTGCTCGTTTTGACCTGCCTCTACATTTCGATCAAGAAGGGCACATCCGCCGACCTTCTATCAGTCGAGGACCTGTCTGAGATCACGTCAAACGTTTACACATGCGAGGAGATCGAAGCGGAAGAGAAGAGAATATTGCAAAACTTGGAGCGGCATACGGAGGACCCCACTGCGTCGCACATAGCTCGCCACGTCTTATCTCTTGTGTATGGCTCGGCTCACAACGAAGACGAGGAGTCCCAGCTTGCGGAATTCATGGATAGGGTCAATCTTCAGATCAACATATCAATCCTAGACATCGGACTCTCGAAGCATCGGCCGAGCACAATTGCCTTAGCGGCACTGTTGGGTGTGATGATGGAGGAGGGGTGGAATACACCGGACCGATCCGACTTCCGTTCTCTCATGTCTATCATGAACAGATATGACTTTGAATCGCCAGGCCTCATAGAGGGCGCGCGGTCCGAGCTCAGGCGTTTAATGGACGGTGTGGAAGTGGACGAAGATGAGGCGCAATTCAAGTGTGACATGTCAATGCAGCCAGAGGCTTCTGTCGCTTCTGCTCCATGCCACGAATGTGACAGAGGCAACAACCAGCAGTGCAGCAGTGAAGTCTATGAAAACAAGGGCGAATCTCCAACTCCAAATTACCGAGAACGGCGGTTAGCCTTGATCAGTTCGTGGATGACACTGAGTTCAATCCCTGAGGAGGAAGAGGAGGATGAGGACGATGACGAGGGTGTTCGTCCTCCAGAACTCATTGAGTCAGATGTGTCCGAGGCATCTATTTCTGATTTATCCTGCGATTTATTATCCATACATATAGAAGATTACTAGCTGCAATTCAGAGGTTAATTACTTCTAAAACAAAGCATATATTCTTTCCATGTAGTGTGTCACTGCTTTGGTATTTGTCTTGATTACATGCTTGCAGGTGTAGAATATCCCCGCAGAGACGGTCTGGCCGAACCCTGCGTGGCGCAGAGGAACACCAACCGTCGACGCCACGCGACTGCCTTGTCGTCGAAAGCTCGTGCGCGTTCTCCAAGTCCTCCGCGCCGTTGTACCCGCGGCCTGGAAGCCTCCTGAACGAGCGCCTCTCCCCACTCGGAAGGCACAGCAGCGGGAGAAGCGAAGGCCGAGCCGAAGAACATTGGATACGTCAGTCGGGCGCGGCATGCCTCTCCGTGGCCCCTCGCATGGCCATTGCCATGCCGAGTATCAGCTTGATCTTGAGGCCCATGAGCTTAACAAAAACTGTCGACGCGACTTAGTTCTCGTAGCCGCGGAGCATCGGGGCCTGTACCGCTTCGGGCATCACGTCGATCCCCAGTTCGGAGCGCGCCGTCTTCCCTCCCTCTGGGCCGTGTAGGGTGTGAGGAAGAAGACGAGGAAGACCTTGAGCTTCCAGTTGCGGATCGTCCCATCGACCGAGAAAATAATGAAGAGATCCTCGAGCGTGGCAGCGTTGAAGAAGGGTCTCCTTGTCGTCGCCGATGGCGAATAGACTTGTTGGCGACGCGACATCGGTGCTATTGAATGAAGTGCGTCGCCCGTAGCGATCGGCTCCGGCGACGATCCAGACTGCGCGAGTCTCTAGATCTCTTTGAGTCTCAAAGCAGCACTATTTGCCCGTCCAGACTAGCCCACCTTTTCCATCTGTTGATGACCGACCTCGCCCGTCGGCGTCCCGTCGACTCGTCCAAGCTCCGCGGCCGCTGAGCGACGATGCGCGTGCGTCGGCGTCGATGACGCGAAGAACCAGTCCACCACCGGCACCGGCACCCTCGCTCCATCCAACCCCAGTTCAACTGCAACCCGCCCACCAGATGCAGCGATGATGCAGCAGGCAGCAGCAGAAGCGCTCCACTTCTGCTCCAACATCCAACATCCCGCCGACCGCCGACCGCTCCGAGGCTTACGGTTTTGTACGCGAAAGCTAAAGCGCGGAAGACACAAACCCCTTTGGAATCAGACTAATTAATGCGCGCATAAAGTATTGCTGCGGGGAAGATAGAACGCAAAAGCACAAGCCTGTCCAACCAGAAGTAGGTACATGCAACATGCAAACCGCAGACCTCCGGAGCCGTGGCGTGGGAGGACCCAATCATCTCATATTGGGCAATCGTCGAGTGTAACCGGTCGTCCCTTCATCTCTGTGTAAGGTTACGATAGACGGCTTGCGAAGTGACACTCACCTGCCTCTCGTGCCCGACTTAGCAAGAGTAACATGGTTACAAAGACTGAGTTCAAGAGGACCTCCAAGGGCTGCAAGCAGATTGGCAAGCTCCCGGTTGAGACTCTGGAAGATTTCGACTTGGAGGAAGTGAAGAGTCTTCGCGAGAACGCGTTAGAAATGGTCAAGGCTCTCGACAAGGCAATCGTCAAAATGACGCCCTGCCCGTACAACGCTCGGACAGTGAAGCAATCTCTAAATGCTATATCGCATTATCGATTCAAGAAAGCATCGGGACTTTGTGGACACCACCTGAATCCGCTACTTGAGCAACAAGTCGACAGAGCCCTTGACTGCGGGGAAGGATCTCTCGCCTTCAAAATGTGTATTCATATCATCGACTTTTTCAATCATTGGTCCGGTAGGCTTGATGATTCTTACGGCGAGGGGTCAATGTTTGTTAGCGGTTGGGGCGACCGTGTCAATATGGCGATCGAGATAATGGAGGATTATGAGACGGATGAGCCGCTGTGCAAGAAGATGCTCGAGGCAATCGATGGAATCGAGAGTTCGTACCTGGAAAACGAGGTGCAGGATGCTCAGGAAAGCATTACGATGCTTCTTGAACAAGACTAAGATTTATGAAATCGAGCGAATGCATGGAATGAGTGGATCATTTCACCACAAGCTTGTGCACAGAGAGATAAAGCGTAATAATTTAGCTATGGCATCTTCTTGGGTGACATTTCCAGATTGTCCTGCTTTGGATACAAGGATACATACATAGCTCTGTCCTGCTCTATCGCAGTTTCACGTAAGGCAAGGACGATCCAAAAGCTGCAGTGTAGCGAGGATGATCGTCAGTGACGTTGATCATTCGGGGATCACGGATTATCGATGCGTTATTGCCTTTGGGGCACTTTGGGGATTGTCTACCACATCGAAGAGCTACCGAAGGTGTCCCCCCAGGCCACTGCGGTCCAAGTTTCAACGGAAACAGCCGGGTTTGATGGTAGCACCCGAGATATGGGGGTAAAACCTTCTACATTCTCACCCTTGCCAAAACCGGCAACAGACCTATCAATGACTTGTAAAGGTTCCAATGACTTGTAAAGGTTCTGGGAAAGCCTGAGATTCACATCACCATAACCGCTGGACTGCCCTCAAAAATCTGGACTCGTCATTTTTTCGATGATGGCCTGATTACTCTCATTGCCCCAGCATACTGCTATTTTGTCACAAAACCTTTGCTGAACGTTTCCTTGCCTTTGTCAAAAAGCGCCTTTGTCGCCCAATTTGGCTGCTGCGATGAACACACATTTTCTCCTCTCTCTATTGCAGGATGACGGTTCATCGCATATCGAGCGGCAGCATCCCCCCCTGGACCATCCCCTTCGCTAGGGGGGGGAGGCCGTCCGTATCCGCGATATTCGGATTCCAGCGACGTCAAAGGCCGGCAAAAGTGATCGACAGGTCACTCAGGAAAAAGCGCCTGCGACGGGATCGCGAGCACATCGGAGCCAACAAATCGACGACCGACGGTGCATCGATGGTTGTTTGGGTTGACAGAGGCCATGTACCGATCCGGACCCGTCGGCGTGTGATGTGGAGGGCACTCGGCAGAGCAGGATAGACCCCGTCAGCAGCGCCCTGAACACCACCCGTGGGTCTGAGAGGGTCACACAGAAAAAAAGTTCATCCGTCAATAATGACCGCAAAGACAGAGCATTCCCAATAATCATGCTCCAACAGTTTTCGATGAGCGATCTGGGTTGCCATTCATTGTCTGCGGCAACGCGCACAGCACACAAACTCAGTCGCCTGCTGCACTAGTTAGTGGGGTGGCTGGCCACCCCAGATGCCAGAGTGCCACCAGCAGAGGAAGCCGCTGCCACCTGCCAGGTGAACCACAGTGATGATGAAAATAGATTCACAGAAGATGAGCTGGTTTTAACCAACAATTAAATGATATTTAACTGGTACATAACAAACCAGTCATAGTCACATAAAAAGCCAGTCATTGTTGAGTATGCGAAACAGGGTTAAAAGGGATCCCTCTCTTTGTCACGACTAAAAAACATAGTTAAATGATTCCACGTGGCTCTTTTTCGGGCCTTCTTCTCGCTGGCGGGCGGCGAGCGAGCGAGATCGAGACTGCGAAAAAGCAGAAAGATCCAAACCTGTCCGTGATCCAGCCAACGGCAACGTCTCGGCCAGCAAAAGATTTGCACGTCTCCACTTGAGATAGATGACCCTCGCAGTACCTTCGTCCAACAAGTCGTCAGCCGTCGTCCTGTACAGCCTCGCCGCGGTGGGGGTTATGTCGATTGTCAAGCAGCTCTACAGATCAGCGAGCTCCGCAGCCATGCCGAAAAAGATCGCGCTCGTTGTCGCCGGTTCCGGGGTCTACGACGGTGCGTGTTTTGCACGAGAGGCGGAGAGAAGGGGGGAGGGCGGCGTGGTGTGGTGACATTAAAAAGACAACATCCCTTGCACCGGGGCGGGGGGCGTGTGGGCCACAATGCCGAGACAGCGTCCCTAAACGCCCCTCCTTTGCCCCAATCTGCTTGCATATTCTCATCTCTCATCCCTCCAACCTCTGTTCACGTGTCTTCGCATAATCACAGGCTCGGAAATCACTGAGGTGGTGAGCAGTCTCATCCACCTCTCCCGATCCGGCGCGGACGTTACCTCGTACGCCCCCGACAAGGACCAGATGCACGTCATAAACCACACCACCGGAGAGGAGATGGACGAGAAGAGAAACGTCCTCGTCGAGTCAGCACGGATATGTCGAGGAGCCGTCAAGCCCCTTTCAGACCTGAACACCGGCGACTACGATGCACTCGTCATCCCCGGCGGCTTCGGGGCGGCCAAGAACCTGTCCGACTTCGCCGTCAAGGGGGCCGATATGACAGTCGACCCCGACCTCGAGAAGATCATGACCGACTTCAACTCGGCCGGGAAGCCCATCGGCCTCTGCTGCATCTCGCCGACGCTCGCGGCGAAGGTGTTCGGCTCGAAGGTCAAGGTGACCGTGGGGAAGGAGGAGGAGTCGGAGGCCTACCCTCACGCGGGGGCAGCGGGCGCCGTTAAGGCCATGGGGGCCGAGCACGTCGAGACAGAGCCTGGAGTGGCGTGCATCGACGGCGAGAGCAAGATCGTGACGAGCACGGCGTACATGTACTCGGGCCGGCCGGACGAGATCGATGATTCGGTCAAGGCTATGGTCGACGGTGTCCTCTCGCTTATGAAGTAATATTGAGCAGATCTTGAATGGATTGAATAGATTGAACTACCGGCAAGGCGTGGGAGGGTTCTGCACGGCTGTAGAGGCAATCTCGATTTGATGAGAACTTTTTACGGCCGCTTTTAGGAATGAGTAGTCCTGTTGTTGATTAACTATTTTAGATAGTGGTTAGAATTGGACAAGCCGAGGAAAAAGCTACTACAGTAAGGTCGGGGCCGCCGGATGCGGTGCGCTGATGACGCACTAGTACGATAATGTGCCAGAATGGCGCAGCTGAAGTCCCCGTCCCTCAAGAATTCTACACCAGTCTCACGATTTGATCACTAAATTCCCACAAAAGCGGTAGCAGAAAACCAACAACACGACGGTTAGATATTAGACGGTTAGATATTAGATCATGGCAATATTTTTCAGTACATGCTGATTATTGTTAGGCATATAATCTACTGATGGAAGTCTTCATGACTTCAGGTAAGTACGGGTCCTCTTTGTAATGAATATCTTAGGCACCCTCAACGACGGGCACCAGGAAGCCTACGAAACCACCATACTCCATTATCAAACTCTTCGCATGATTAGGGATTGCAACACACTGCAACACGGCAACCTGCGCGTGGAACAGAAGCCGCCTCATCAATTCTCGACTTCCACATGGCAAGCTCAATCGCAATGGTGGACTCTTTAAGGCTCGTGAAAGGCGGTCATCTGAAGTACCTGGTGCAGGCCCATAGCTGTCTCTAGACGGTGTCTTGACCTGCGTACCCATCTTCGGCCTCATCTACGGAGTCACCTTCGAACATCTTCGGCTACATAGCCTGGAGGCCTTCTGGAAATAGGAAAGCAAGCCAAGACACACCATCTTGTTGCAAGCATGCATTTGCAGGGAATCGTGCCATACGGTCAGATACTGCCCAGGAAATAGGTATCTTGACAGTGGTCAATGGACGACCATGAATGCGAACTCCCTGCCACTATCAAACAACATCTCATCGATTGCTTCTTCATTGATGAGACCCTGATCATCTGGTTGAAAACCACAGTCGAAGAATTCCTGGTTGAGAAGCCAATCGCCGCCAAAAAAGATCACCTCAGATAAGTTGCTGCAGTTGCAGAATGCACCGCCCAACTCGTCGGTGATAGTTGAGGATACAGTCACGCTTCACATCACTGAGCAGGCTTCAAATGCGTTGTAATCAAGACTCGGCAGTCCCTCATTCAAATGAACTTCTAAAAGGCCACTGTAGCAATGGAATGCCCACGAGCCCAAAAACTTGACAGTTCAAGGTATTGTCACGCTTTGCAATAGCCAGCACAAATTGAAAGTGTGTCTTGGAATAGACCACAGTCCCTTGTTTAAACGGGCATTGACAAGATTTTTACAGCCACAGAATGTACTCATTTAACCAGGGGCTTATTTCAACGGGGTACCAAACGACATAAATTCTTAAGTATTTTAGTAGTCCCGATCGTGTTTGGACATCACCACCGCCTCTGCGCTGAGTTTATAGTGGAACCGTAGTGACAAACCGCAGTGGCGCGTCGTTTTGAATTCAAATGGCCAACCCGTCCGCATCCCGGCCGCATCAATGATGCCTGGATACCAACTATTGACCAAACCAGGTTTGAGCGCAAGGTGAAGAAGAATTTTTAAGTACTTTGAACGCCTGGAACGGAAGACAAAGCGCGACAGGATGCCAAGTATCCCGACTGGCAGAAACCCTTCATGAAGAGCGAGACTGGCTACTGCAGATATGTTATGAAGATCGCTGAGCAATTCAAGGCTAAAATCCAGGAATTCAATTGTATCTCTCCCGTCCAGGCGAACACGAGCGTCTTTGAGGCTTGGTTTGCTCTTGTGTGAAAGTTCAGGCAAGACAAACCCAGTGCACTATTCATGTACGCTGTGGCCAGCCGTCAGTTGCCGACTTGCTTCGCCTCTGTTCTTGCCAATGACGACAAGTTCAAGCAGTGGATTCAGTTGAGCTCCGGCAGACCTTTGGAGACGTGGATGCAAGACTTCTTTGCAACAAATTTGGACGGGGCTGCTTCAAGGAAGTTTGACAGGGTCTTCCCAGCCCCGTCGACCATCGTCATCGTGGCAGGGGGGGCACAGGTCCTGTGGTCGATTCCGTCACCCCAAAGCAGGTCCATAGGAGGTGTGTCAACACTGAGTTGACATTTAACAACCAGGAAGGAAGGAGCCTGGTTCCCCACGAGATTACATAATTGTCACTCACTCACAACTAGCACTCACTCATTCGTGACTCATGTGGTTACCAACCCAGTCCGAGGCACCGTCACTAGAGAACGCAAAAAATGGCGGGAAACGCAATCTGTGACTTGTGGAGTTTGGAGTTTGCACTTTGCGTGCTTTAGTTGAGCGTGGAACGCAAATCAGCAACACAAACGGTCGACGTTGCGTGGGTATCGCCAATCATATGTCCGCCCGTATGGAATAATTTTATCGCTAAACACAATCTTCTTCGCCTGAATTCAAAAATGAAGGATGCTTGGCTTCTTAGCTAAGCCAGGTACTGGATGGCTGTCGTGGACGTGGACGGATTGCTCGGTGACAGTGGTGGACGTTTGTTGATGTCATGTGGCAGTGGATAGGGACGACTTGGTCGTAGTCCATCATTGTCAAAGGTACATAGGACTGGCCTAGCTAGTGGACTGGACAGTCTTTCTTGAGGGTTCGAATCTCCGCATGAGACTGGCGGATGTGACGACTTGGTGACAGTGCGGCTTGGTCTATGGCAGTGGACTGGTCGGCTCTTATCTACTGCCACAGGAGAGCGAATTCGACGGGCACAAAAGGTGCTGCGTAAAAATTAAAAATTCCCACTTGGCGCCCTTGGCGCGCGGGCTCAACTGGGACGGCGGGACGGCTCCGCGGCTCAACTAACTGGGCTCGCTCTTTGCACCAAAATGACCTTCATCAGCCCCTCACCCACCTGCCCTACCGATTACACTCGAAGCACGGACAGCTCGAAGGTAGTGTCGTAGTGTCACGATCTGGCTAGCGCCGGTGCTGTAACTTTGGGTCCGGGCAGAGTGGCAGAGGAGACACCCGGTGACCGTCTGTCAAGAGAAAGGACGAGGCATTGCCGGGCATACAATCATCGCACTCCTATCAGTCTCATCTCGAGCTCTATTGGACTACATCAGAAGAAGGTCAGGAGAAGAAGATGCTCGGTCTATGGAAATTCTGTGCTGTGACCATGTTGCTCGGGACATCGGACGCACAGCAGTGCCAGGATGTTTGCGGAAATTACCATAAAATATATCTTGGGGGAAACGTTTGCTGGCAGCCTTGGCCTGTTAGCTGCTCTCTTGCGGAATCTGGGAACAGAAATCTATGTGCCGACGATTCGGGGGCCATGGGCGTCTGCATTTGCAACATGTTCGGTCTCCGGGTGAGCTTAAACATCCACAGTGAATCACTCACAAAATGCTTGTGATCTCACCCAATGCCGACGAATATCCTTTGTACTGACTGACTAATGTGCAAGGCTTGCAGTGAATGCACGCCAGTCTCCCGATCCCGGCGGACCGGCGGCCCTGATGCTGACGAGATCGCAGAGGCTGACTACCAGTCGTACCTCAAAATGACCACGGGCGCCAAGATCGATGCCCTCATGATGGGCGGAATGAGAGACTTCTGTCCTGAGGGGACGGTCCTGCGTGACCAGGCCCGGCTCGTCGTGGACCTCGAGGACTACGCCGACAAGGACGGCAACGGCGCTCTCACCCTGGAGGAGTACGGAGCCTTCAGCACGCTCTCCGGCATGGACATGTTCGTGGACGAATTGGACTGCGTCGCCGCCGGCGGGGACGACGGGCCGCGGGAAAGTCCGGAAAGGAGGCCAAGGGGGACGGCAGAAAGAAGAAGAAGAATCGAGGCAACGTTTTCGACTAAGGGGTTTCCCGGTGCCATAAGACACTCCGTCACAGCATTTCTATGCTTCCAACTTTCAGCGATACGCACCAACTTCTCTTCACCCCATCCTTCCTAACCCAAGGCAGGCACCCGCTCTCACTGACTGGTTCATGACGTAGTACCCCCCTCCCCCGGCGCGCGTCTATTGACGTCGCGTCCATCCCCCTCAATGGCGCGATAGCGCCCTCCACTTCTCGCACCCAAAGATTTGGGTACGTATGTACTAACATATGATTATCTTCCAAAGACCGAACATGTTAGACATGGTCTTAGTATATCCACTCAAAGCCGGCGGCGACCGGCTTTTGATCTCTCTTCTTCTTCTTCTTCTTCTTCTTCTTCTTCTTCTTCTTCTTCAGTGTTGGATTCAATTGACAACTATTTATTTCCAATTGTGAGCCTAGTTCCTTTTGATCGAAGTATCCAAAAAATTTGGAAACAGCTGCAAGGTACACTCAAACACGCTTTCTAGCAAGTGCGTTTCCTCTCGCCTCTGTGGGTCATGAGAGGTTGGATGTGTCTCTCTCGACTTGTTGATTTAGTCCTAAGGGTCGAGTTCATCCTGTTGGTGCAATGGTCAATCAAGGGTGATCAGATGCGGCTATTACGTCCGCAACTGGAGCCAATACATGGTGTCTAGTGGCTGCAGCTTCAGTAGGATAATAAAGCTGTTATTCACCTTGTATGGCTTCACGAGAGTTGCATGGTGTATTTTCTTCATTGTCAACCACCAGGATTGCTTGTGATCAGATATGAATGAGCTAGTGTGGCTCACAGATCCACTCGTGTCGAGGATAGAGTTTTCATCCTCAGCCAAGCAGCTCATGCTGCTCATGCTATGGAGTGTCCACATGTCTTGCTGTACAGCAATTGGACCAGTCTGTAATCCACAGTTTGTCACCTCTGTAGTCTGTATTAAATATCTTGTGAGTAACACCATTGATGGTGGGAAGGAAATCACAGATTGCAGAGGTTGGTGGCCCCCCTTGCTGTTAAAAAAGTACGTATCCATCATTCCAAAGATGGTCTTCTTGAACTGAGGTAAAGACTTAAAGACTTGCAGTTGTACTGAAACTTGGTCTTGGAGTGGATACCATTGATGTCAACCTTCCAATCGGTCACATCCGGTTCATTGAACTCCATCATCTGGATGTGTCTTGAAGCACCACCAGCAACATCCCTGATGAGCCCAACTATCTCCAGATCATGCAGGCAGTTAGAGTCTTGGGATATGGGGTAAAGCTTGATATTGCCTCTTGAAGCATGCTTCAGGATCATTCTGCACGGTGGAAGAATAAAGCCCCAAGAATGGAGATAGCATCGCAAAGCTTCCACCTGAGTCCATGATGGGTTGTCTCAGATGTCCCAGAGAGGTAGCCGCCTTGTTCTCACAAAACAAATGTTCTCACAAAACAAATTCTTCCCATAGAAAAGTTAGTTGTGAAGCTGGACGCATCAATATTCGAATCGTCTTCTGTTCATGTTCATGTTTATTAAACCTAAAGATTTGGGTAAGTATGTGTAGTATCTACTAGAATATGATTATCTTCCAAAGACCGACCATGTTAGGCATGGTCTCAGTATATCCGTTGGGCTTAAACTTTACCCTCCCCAGATCCCTAGTAAACGCCTAGCAATAAATATTTTTTGTCAAAACAGATAAGCTTACTTTGGGGCACCATAACTCAGTATCTGGCAGTCGGATCCGACTACTTCTTTGTTACAGGTGATTCTCCTGCTCCTCAGCTTTCCAAACCTTGTATCTGATTCTCCAACATTTTACCTCAAAGCTAGTAGTCTATTTTCTGGTCAAAAAAATTGTCTTTGTGCACAAATAACTTCTGATGCACACCTTGGGTGATTGCATCTGAGGAACTGGATGGATTCTGCTTGCTGGCCCTCCCCTTTCCAACGCCACCTCCCGGGGCACTTTGCCCCTGAAACT
>JAAMXK010018032.1:0-11536 GCA_019693575.1 Thalassiosira oceanica
GTTATTATCTTATCCATGGCGCTCATAGTCGCACTGGAGTTGTCGTCTCGGCATCTTTTTCACGACGTCGTCAACGCTTGAAACGTGGCTCGCAGGCACTCTTTGGCAGTCGTCATTACTATTGCCGTCAGTTCACGAGGCTGTCGAGTTCACCCATTGCACAGCCGCATCTACTCCCGTCTTTTTCTCCGCGCCCGACCTTCCTCGACCTGATCAGCTTCTCTCTCGTCGTGAAGGATCCTGCATCCCCAAGCCTCCAATTCATCTCGGCCCGCGTAATCGCCCCGCCATTGATAGGTTGACGAGAAGTCTTCCCGTGAACTAACTTGCAGGCTCTCAAGTCAGACTTGGTGTCCTCATCTGAGCCTTTTCTTCTCTCGATTTGCTATAAGGCAGGCTCTATCTATCACCCTATCACCGATCGAGGCTCCTTCGTCGTCGCGTCGCCGGCTTTATCTTCGGTAGGTAGACAAACGATGAAATCGAGGAGCAGTTATTGCCTCTCGCTCTCTTTCTCACTGACTATCGACCGCGACACAGTCAGCTGATGGAGACGACTGAGGATGTCGACGGCGCCTCAGGGCGTTGATGCCGCGGTGAATTGGCTGTCGTGCTTCGGCCGGCCGAGTTTCTAGGGCGACCAAAACTGGATCCGAACCCTAAGCCTACATGGATGAACTCTACAGAAGGCAAGCTGTCCGTTGCTGTTTTCGGCACTCCCCCGTTGTCTCACGTCATCTTAGTGCGTCTCGTCTCCGCGGCGGACTTTCGGCTCTCCTCGCATCGGCCGTGAAAGGCTCCTATCGCCCGAGCTTGAAGCCATCTGATACGTCAACGAGCTGGCAAACCGCAGCGATGTTTCCGAGCTTCGTCTATGCAGGCGAACGATGAATACGAGTATTCTCTTTGACTTCGGTGTCTGTCAGCCTGATAGTAGGCATGGCGCAGCGTCGGTGGAGTGCAGTGATGGCGCGGCGACGATGGCAATGGCGTGATGGATGGACGGGGCGAAGCCACGATTTTGGGGGCGCGGTCCAGGTCGTCGTCCGAAAACGCCGGCGAAGATGTGCATCGCTTGGTTGTCTCGATGCCGTATCCGGCCTACGCTCGCTTTGCGCCCGAGACTTCCAGTTCCAGCCTCTTCCGTTTCCGCACGGCCGTTCCGCTTCTCGGCTCTCGGTCCAAAAAAGGGGGGAACCAGGCGGACACCAGGCGCAATTTGTTCGGACTACATTAACAAGAGCGTTTAGTTAGTGTTCGGACTACTTTTTGGTCTTGCAGTAGTCCGAACAAAAGGGGGGAAGAAATTTTAGCTAGACGATTCCTCTAGCTTTGGCTGTTCGGACTACTTTGCGCCCGCCATAGCTGAACGGCATCTGCCCGGCCAGCAGCACACGACGGACATCGACAACAAAAGCACTGACCAACTGACCCCGCCCATTCTCGAAGATGATGCCTCCGCCTTTTGAGTTGCTGAGCGCCATTCCAACAAGGCTCCTTCCCAGCCTTGCCATTCCAGTTGTCGAGCTCGTGCCTAACCTGTGAGTCTCTTCTTTTGAGCGCGCCACATGCTTGCACTTGCTACAATAACTAAGCCTCTCGTACGGTGAAACTTGCAGGAACCTTGGATGGTGGGTCCCCCCCAACCTAAATTTGAAAGTGTACAAAAAAGTATGGCCTCTGCGCATACTTTTGTCGATACTCGCCTGGTATCCAGTGTTCTCTGATTTATTACCTTTGACAGAGGATAGCAGTCATTTTTCCCTGATGGTGTTGGGGGTTGTCGCGTCGCTCACGATAAGAAACATCTGCCTGCACAAGGAGATCGAGAGGGTCGAGAATCTTGCTCCGGATCTCTGGAAAGGCTTCTCGGTAGAAAATCGAAGAAACATTTGGGTTGTGGCAACACAAGTGAAAGCGAACGAAGGGGCTGCCAGATACGTGGAGTACCCGACCAAAATTGCAGCCTTTGTGATGTTCGGCTTGGTCTCCATTATTTTGCCATACTTGGAGGAAGGAGAGAGATACAAATGTTGGCTGACCTACGCGCTTTTTGTTTCAGCAGGCATCGGTATTGGGGGCACCAGGAACGGAGGGTCAATCGCGCTAGACGTCATCTTTCGCGTCATGCTTTTGTTCGGCTTCGGAGGTTTCCTTCTTTTTCTCGGAGATGCATCAGACGCCATGTTTCTTAAGAGCGTTCCGTAGCGTAGTCCTTACCCTTTTACCTTTACCCCCTACCTACACCTATAATCAAAGCAGATAGCCCTTTCCTTCCCTTCGTCAAGGAGCTCATAAACTTGTTGGGCATCATCCAATGTCATCCTTCTCGAAATAAGTCTGGACGGCCTTAGTGCTTTGCACAGGCTCCATGTCAGGGAGAAACGCCTCTCCTTATTCCAGAGTCCAGTCAGAGACGCAGGGATTGTTGACACTTGAGATGTCTGTATGGTCTTGTGGCTCCGATGAAAGTCAATCCCTAACTTCAGAGCAACATCCGAGTTTCCATACCAAGAACCAACAATGACTCGGCCATTATTCGAGGTGTTATCAATCGCCGCCTGAAGTGCTCGAGGGTTCCCACTAACTTCGATCGAAACATCGAAGGGCCCCGCACAAGCAGCATGGACTGGTTTCAGGGCACTTGTAGCCCCAAGGCTGCTGGATACACGGAGCCTATCACCTAGCGTGTCAAAGGTGGTTATTGAGCCAAACGGCAACAAAGCTTTGGAAGAGTGCGATGATAGGATAGACGTCACAAGGAGCCCTATTATGCCTTGTGAACAGAATTCTTTCAGAAATGCACGTAGCGGCGAAGGTAAAATGCCAAAAAACATCTTACCTTGTCCGTACACAGCAATGGACTCCCCAGGTAAGACATGTGCATCGTGAACTAGGGACAAAGCAGTCTCGACAGATGGCATGAACACAGCATCTTCAGCACGAATACCAGGGGGCACTAGCTGAATTGCATCTCGGTCCGCTATGACTCTTGTTGCGTGCGGGGAAAATGTAAAGACAAGTCTGCCAATCAAGTCGTTCGAGTCGGATACGCTCGGACCACACGCGATAACTCTTCCAACAAGACTGTATCCGTACGAGAGCGGATAAGCCATGGTTTCATCCGCCATCCCTTTGATGTTTACATCAAGTGAAGCCTCGTCGAATGATCCCTTGAAGATTTTCAACTCAGTGCCACTGGAGACGAGAGAGCACACAGACTCTATGAGTACCTGATTCTCACTCATTTCTGTCTCCTTAGTGACGGTAGTGACATTGTAGGGACTTATGAATTGAATTTCCTGAGCCAGCACAGAGGCCCCTCCGAGGTTCGGCACCGAGTAGTCTCGATTCTCAGCACACCGAGAAACGCCTCTGCCCATGCAAAGCAAGAGGTCTTCATTTGAAACATGTATCGTTCGTGGGCTATGGAAGGACCTCTTCATCCAACCAGCTGCATCCCAGGCATCATTGACGAGATCCCTCGCTCCCGACATGCCGAAAAAATACAACATGGTTTCCCAAAGGTACTCGTTCGTAGGTTCAATAGTCCAATCGGACGAGCCAGTTGATACAAGAGAGCCACCTACTGCGGACAACGCCCTGACAATTAGTCTAGGGTCAAGGTTGTGTCCATGGTGTCTCAAAGACTCTGATGGTCAGATCAATAGAATGAAAAGTCAGCGCGACAACGAACGAATAGACTAGGTGCGGGCCAGACACCTACCTGAGTATACTTGGAACCCATATGAGTCTGATGGTATCAAGCCTTGTCTTGGAAGCTCATCTTGATATTGAGTGGCGCCAGAAAAAGTAATTGGGAGGTAGACCAGGGGGTCCCCACCCCGGGATAGACGTTGCAGAGACATTGCAAGTTGATCTGGGTCGAACAGGTCCGCGAAGCTACACCCGATGATTAGATCAAGGTTGGTTGGAGGACTTTCGTCAGTTTGAAAATCTTTCGCGCGCAAATTCACATTGATTTCGAGCTCTTCTTGCTCAAACGATATTGTTCTTTTGTACGTGCCATCATCACTGGCATCCTGCCGGAACCCCATATCCAACAGCTTTTGCCTGCATCTTGGTCTTAGATTCAAATTCGACTCATATGCTGTGTACTCAAGTTTCTTCAACCCCCGAGCTAAACCAGCGACAAGTCTTAGAAGACTTTGCTTCGACCGGTCTCCTTCACCACCTCCATTGACGACGAGTTCGAGAATGACGAGCAGCCCGGACCCCAGCTCTGCAACTCGGAGCACTGTGCCGTCCGGACTGCCAAGCAACCTTGAGGCTAGTCTTTTCGATAAGTCACCCCAAACATGCGGGTTGATTGAGTTCACGTCAACTCTATTTTTGGATGTCAGGTAGTCGACCTCCGAGAAAGTGTAGCCTGCTGGAATATGCCCAAGTGCCTCCGCTAGGCCTTCTTCAAGAGTCCGATCGCCGCGGTTGATGTGGATCCCATCAATGCCAACTGATTTGGCGAGCTGTATATTGAGCAGTGAATCGTCAAGTAGCAGTATTCTACACTCGGGCGACTTGTGTCGGTTCAAGATAGGCTTGTAGTAAATTTGAGGAGATGACTTCGTCGGAAAGGGCACATCCCCTGCGTCTTCCTCTAGGGTTGCCATGTCAGGAGAGAGAATGCCGGCAAATTCTACATTGCCCAGCCCTAGCGACCTTACGGCTCGGAGTATATGAGACTTGGGTGAATTGGATGCTAGGTACACATAGTGCCGTCGACTGATTGACTCCAAGAAGGTTGCAAGCCCACTACGTTTGTTGAGAGCATTGGCGTGGTCGTACCCCGACCTTGCACTGCTTTCTCCACCATCGCCAATTTTCCTGTCGCCCCAAATACAGGAGAAATCGATCCGTTCGTATACCTCCTCATAGAATGTCGAAAGTGTATCTTCAACCTGGCTCTGGGGCAAGGTATGCCGCAATCCTTCGATGGTCGTGCCCCACGATCTGTACAATTCATCGCATTGCTCCGACGTCAGATTGAAGTGCCGGGCTCCGAATCGGTGTGTATTTTCCACGATCTGGCGCTCGATCCCTTGGCCGGTCGTTCGAAGAAGATCCTTCTCTGCGTAAATCGTATTATCGACGTCGATGATGATGACTAAATCGCTATCCCTTTGTTGTAAGGAGTGATGTGTCACCGCTTCGCGGTCACCACCGCCTCGTGGTATTATCTGTGGACGATGATGCAATTTACCGGACAATAAGCCGAACGGGACACCGCTGACCGAGGCGAAGAGCAACACACCACAGAAATAGGTCGAACGGTGGCTCCTCATTGTCCTCTATTGTACACATTACATTCTTCTTCCTGTACCGCTCGCAAGAAAGTCCGGCGCTGTCCTACCGATACCATACCTACATATCCACGCATTCCCCACACCGCTCGAAATAGAATAACTACTTTAGACGTGGGTTCGAGTCCCCAGGGAGAATGTACCCCTGGGTTCGACCCCCTCTTTTGCATCTATCTTTTGCATCTATGCCCCCAGCCAGAAGTCGCGCGCAATAGGGACGTTGAATATCCCTCCCAATTTTTGCCGTTCCGTATTCGGAACGGCAGCCAATACCGTACGCAACAGCTTAAAGATTCCCCGCTCTTGCCGTTCACTAAAATGAACGGCAAGCCGCCATAGGAATAAGGCGTGTATTTTGCCGGCAAGATGGACAACCAACATCCTCCTGGCCGGCCACATTGAACCTGGATCCTCCGGTCTTCTGCCTGTCGATGCGCTTGTACTCGCTGGAAAATCAGGCGAGCTTGACGAAGACCATTTACTTCGACGAAGGCGAAGCGAAGGCGAGCTTGTCGAAGGCAAGATGCCGACGGGAGCTTCGATAGCCGCCGCTGCCGCTGGACGCGCCACCGGCGCCGGCGCAGCTGTCAACAGTGATGGTCGAGGAGGAGGTCGCGGTTCAGGGAGAGGAGGTCGCGGTCCGGCCAGGGCGGCTGCCGCTGGACGCGCCACCGACGCCGGCGCGGCAGCTGTCAACAGTGGTCGAGGAGGAGGTCGCGGTTCGGGGATCGGGCGCGGGAGAGGAGGTCGCGGTCCGGCCAGCGGCAGCGGCGCCGGCACAGCTGTCAACAGAGGTCGAGGAGGCGGGCGCGGGAGAGGACGAGGAGGTAGCGGACCGGGGAGTCGAGGTTTGGGTCGAGGCGGTCCACGCGCCACCGTCGCAACGAAAGACATCAAAGTGCCGGGTCTCTCGGTGAAGCTCTCAAAGCTGATCCCCGACTCGATGAAAGCATGTTCAACCGGATGGGTAGAGAAGGACTTATCAAAGACCAGGTTCAACATCATCCCGTCTCATGAGTACACCAACAAGTACCATCGTGACGGTCTCGAGGAGTCGTATCGTCATATCTCCAAATCACTTCCGAGGCAACTACGAAACGAGGGCAAAGACGTGTCCATGTCTAACACAATCGAGTTCTTGGTATCGGAGGAGGTATTCGTCAAGATCGCACGCTATACTTCTCAAGTTCTTGTCAAGCGTCGCCTTGAACCGGTCAACTGCTACGAGTTGCGTCAATTCTTCGCGCATAAGTTGCTGCGCAGCCGATTCGATGTGTCTACAGAGAAGGCATGGTCTGATTTCATGGAGCCACTTGCAGTGAAGCACGGGTTCACACTCATGCCAGTTGCTCGATTCAACAACATTCTCACGAGCGTGCGCGGCTACGACGTGAACAGTCGGGCGGGAGATAGTGGAGACAGTAGCTGGAAGCAACGAAAGAACCTTCTTCGCTCATTGGAGGAGATAGAGAAGGCAATGTTCAATCGATCGGCTTCATTTCTATTCAACACTAAAAACGGCGTCCTTGTTGTGGACGACGAGCTCGTTGGATCCCGAGCTTCAGACGTTGAGTCAAAAGCCCATTCGCAACGGAAGACCGGTGTTGATGGACCAGTCTCGGATGCTATGGCGGACTCGATGATCTGTCTTCTACTGGGCATGAGACTTCGGGTCACAGGTACGTCGCATTCTTTGTATTCTTTGATTTTTGCAAATCTTGTACTCATTGATTGCATATTTGATTTCTCCCACAAAAGGCGAATCGCAGCGCGATAATGTGCGAGAACTACTAAAGACTGCCCCAAAGTCGACAGACTCTACTGATCGCCCCAAGTTCTCTACAGACCGTGGCTTGAGCTAGCGAGAAATACAATTGTTCCATATGTTGAAAGCTACAAGAATAGACATGAGTGAGTAGTATGATTGCGGTCAGTTGCTCACGGCTTGTCTTGCTTGTCTCACTCGAGTTTGCATTCTATCTCGTATCATACAAAGGGGTCGGCCACCATCTTCCAAGCAGATAAGATCGAAAGCCTACACTGCACCGCTGAAAGACTATGTTTTGGCCGCCTCAATTGAATGGTTGAAGAACCTAGAGGTTGAACGACTTGCTTTGTCGCGAAGCAGGGACATTCGCACTTATTTCTCTCCTCGTCGACGAAGCCGTGAAGCGCAAGAAGAATCTCAGGAGACTGAGGAGCAGCAAATCTCAGACATCATCCGGCGCAAAATGGAGGGAGGATGCTGGCCCGTAAAAAGGAACAAAATCAAGACTTTTCACGAATCAGAGGATCTGCAGCGAATTCGTAAGTGGAGAGGAGGGCTGCTCCTCCAGCATACAGTTGCTCCAAATCCAATCAAGGAGGGAAACAAGAGCAACAGGAGAACGTGCATCATGTGCAGTTCGCATGAGTACGAGACAAAGGCGTCAACTCACTGCACACTGTGTCAAGTTGTTCTGTGCAAGAGAAGATGGAGCGATGGATCTCCAACTTGCATCGTTGCTTTCCATACAGCTGACGACCTTAATGCAGAAAGTAAGCGGCGTCGGGATCTCTTAAAATCTGAGAAGTCGCCTGAGGCTGTGGCGGAACGGCAGGCCGAACGGAAGCGAAAGCGAGATGAGAGGGAAAGCGGTGGAGAGGGAGAGGGAGGAAGTTCAGGTGCTGCTGCTGCTGTGTAGAAGACTTTTAACTCCAAATCATAGACTCTGATGATAGTGATGCATCACTCTTCTCCATAAACCGAAGACCTGAACAAGTAGGCGGGGAGCTGTTCAACGGACGTCAGATAGACTAACTCGCCCCTTAGAGGCTCTGTTCGACAGACACTTCTCGCGAGGCGGAGGGCGCTCATGATGGCGCTCGGCCTCGCGCTGGTAATGCTCTCATGCTCGCCGTCGGAATCGTTCCTCCGCACTCCCCTTGAGGTCGGCCCAAGTCCATGGTTGTAAAGCGAGCACAGAGAGCGTTGCCCGGCAGGTTTGCAGGCAACTTTGTATTGCTCCCGACCCTAAGTGAATTAACACGCTAGGCGAATCAGATCCACGAAAGTCCGGCTCTGGACTGGTCTCCCTAGTTATATTGTGCGTGGCATTCCAGCTCAGTCGCGTTCGAGCATGACTTCCTTATGCGTCAAGGTTCGCCAGCGACTCATTCGACGGGGGTCCGTGTATAGACTTGACCAACCCCAGGACAGTGTGTATCGATCTCGACACGGCCGTCCGCCAGCCGATCGTTCCGCCAGCGAATAACAAGATGGGTCTCAACAGTGTTTCGTTCCTGCATCATCGTCGTCAGACGGACGATAATCTGCCAGCGAAGAGCTCCGGCGGTTGTCCAGTATGGAGCGGAGGTCGCTGGACGATGATCGTTCGCCAGCCGATCGTCCGCGCCAGCTGCGCCGTGCGGCCATGGACCTCTTGCACGGATGTCCTGAAGACGCCGCTGGAGGAGGATGATGTTGACATAGCCAGCGGTGCGCTGGGCCCATGGTTGCGCCTCGCTCTTCATGGTTTGAGTGGCTCTGAAGCTCGGCCGCCGGAATATCTACCTAGTAGGCTCTGCATACGTATACACACGCTTTAGATACGAAGAAAGCAGCTTATCAGTGCCGCCGCCGCGCTTAACGCTAATAAACCTTGCCGTTCATTTTAATGAACGGCGGACGGAATCCGCCTTTCTAGGGGCCAACGCGATGCCGTTCAGTATACGGAACGGCAAAAAATTGGGAGGGATATTTGGTTATTTCCAATTTCACAACCGCCGAGCCTTGAAAACAGCCTTGAAACGTTGCAGATATTCGGAGGCGCGGAGCAGAGCGGAAGTCCCCCGCCACTATCTGCAAGATGATTAGCTCGATAATGATCCTCAACGCGCGCGGCGAGATCATGATCTCCCGCCAGTATCGAGACGACGTCAGCCGGGTCGCGGCCGACTCGTTTCGAATTCAGGTCATCGCCGCGAAAGAGGCGTCGTCCCAGCCCCCGATAAAACGGATCGAGAACTGCTCCTTCCTATACACGAGGCACCTGAACATGTACTTCGTGGCCCTGACGAAGGCCAACGTCAACCCCGCGCTGGTCTTCGAGTACCTGTACCAAAAAATCCGCGTGCTCAAGGCCTACCTCGGCGAGGATTTCGATGAGAATTCCATGCGCAATAATATGACTCTAATTTACGAGCTGATGGACGAGACAATGGACTTCGGCTACCCTCAGAACTGCGCGGTGGACGTGCTGCGGCTGTACATCAACCTAGGAGACGTTAAACCGCAGGACGAGCCTGAGCCAGCGCAGTTGACCAAGCAAATTACGGGTGCCATTGACTGGCGTCGGGAGGGTATACGTCACAAGAAGAACGAGGTTTACATTGACGTTCTCGAGTCTGTCAATCTTTTAATCTCATCGGCCGGGAACGTTCTTCGGAGCGAGGTGACTGGACGGGTACAAATGAACACGAAATTGACTGGTATGCCCGAATGCAAATTCGGTCTGAACGACAAGCTTGTCATCGAAAAATCCTCAGAGGGCAGGAAAAACTCCGGTGTCGAGATCGATGACTGCACGTTCCACAGGTGTGTGAGGTTGGGAAAATTTGACGCGGACAGGACAATCACCTTCATCCCGCCGGACGGGGAGTTCGAACTGATGAGGTACAGGGTTAATGACAACGTGAACATGCCCTTCCGACTTATCCCCGCGGTGCAGGAAGAGGGACAGACCAAATGCTCAATCAATCTCAAAGTCATCGCCAACTTTTCAGAGAAGCTGTTTGCCACGCACGTTGTGATCAGAGTTCCTGTCCCGAAGAACACGTCCAAGTCAAAAATCAAAAACTCGTTCGGTCGTGCGAAGTACGAGCCGGAACAGAACGCGATCGTCTGGCGGATAAAGAAGTTCCCAGGCAAGGCCGAGTGCATGCTCTCGGCGGACATGGAGCTTGTGAGGACCGTCAGGCCCAAGTCTTGGGAGAGGCCGCCTATCAGTGTTGAGTTCCAGGTACCCATGTTCACGGCGTCTGGTGTCCATGTGCGATTTCTCAGGGTGTACGACAAGGCTGGATACCACACGAACCGATGGGTAAGATACATCACGAAAGGTGGTGGCTACCAGATCAAGATATAGGTGTATGTATGACAAATGGCAACAGACGTTTGATGTATGACCTGAAATGTGCCTTGAGTAATTGAATTATCTGTTAGCATATTTAAGCGGCTCATGTGCATGGACTGAACTAGTCTACTCCTCTCGGCTCTTCTCTGCTATCTCTACCGCCAGTTCTACCGTCTCTTCCTGATCCGAGCGCTTCGACGTTCGACAACATCAGCGACTTCCTCCTCACCTTTTTCTCCTCGTTCCGTGACTTCTTCTACCATTACAATTTCCTTCTCTATGACCAATTCCTTTCCCACGATGCTCTGAGCGATACCTCCGACTACATAGACTGATGCAATGAAGGCCGTGATCAACCCAATCTTAAAGAGGAGGTCAATTGTCCGAAAAGACGTACTGCCTTCGCCTTCCTCGAATGTATCAGCCAATGCTCTTAAATGTTTGGCCAGCCCAGATTTCTCGACGGCCGCAAAAAGCGAACCAGCTATTGTTGTTTGACGCCTGCCCCAGAACAATGATGCGTGGTGTTAGACAGAGATAAAAGGTCCGGAGGTATTTCAACCATAAATTACCACTCCTCACGAAGCCTGGCCGCGAGTTGCTCGTTATGATCGGCCGTTCTCTTCCTTTCAAGGTTGTCGACGTATTTGACAAAGTCTTGGTCCTCTTGACTGACCATTGTCTTCGACCCGGTGGTATTATTTGGATCGTTATCGTTGGCTGACTCTCCGCCCCCTTTGTTACCCTGCCTCCGCCTCGCCTCCACCTCCTTTGACACTGTCAATTCCAAATTTTCCGGATCTTCGCTTCGCAGATCTTCGATTTGTTTTTGGCGTCGCGGTCGGCCGGGCGCAGCCGGGCGCGCGCGCGGCGGCCTCGAGCCGCAACCGAACTTCTTCGACGTGTGACGTGGAATCTGAATTGGGATCGTTGACTACGCCGTTGGCTAAAATACTTAGAATTATATTGACCGTCACCCCGGCCATTTATGTACCCTTGACGGGCGCGGCGCCATTCAAAGTCACAACGATCAACGATGATGTACAAGATACGAGGCCGACGTGATATCGATCGGTGTGCTCATGTAGTGTTAGTGTCCGG
>JAAMXK010018038.1:0-13849 GCA_019693575.1 Thalassiosira oceanica
AATATTTATGACGAAATTAAGGGTCACATATAGCTAAGATAGGGTGAGATCGTAACGTAAGTAAGTAGTTTTAGACTGGTAGTTCGGAGGGGAGTACGTGCGTGGGTCTGCCCGCCGTGCGTGGGTCGCCAGAGCTCTTGTGGTTTTTCGGTACTGCGGGAGGCCGGGCGGGTCTTTTAAACTTGCCTGGCTGCTGGGTCTCCAATGACTATCTACCTATGACTATCCAGAGCTGCTGCGCTGCGGCTGCTGCCCGCGGCCGCGCTGCGTCGCGCCCGCCGAAGGGCCTGCGGCTGGATCTCGGGGAATAAGTAAGTGAGGAAGGAACAAGGAACAAACGTGACACCCCACCATTTTCCTTCGTTCGTCTTCCTCATCAAGCTCTAACGTCCAGAATGTTTCCCGGGGTATCGTAGAGGATGTAGAGGACGTCCATGACGGTAGCTGCCACATTTAGATTTACATTTAGAGTTAGGGCACGATGTCGAGCCATCGCGTTCACCATGAAGCAACAGAAGAAAAGAAGGCGGCACTAACGCCGCTGTCTGAACGATTGATTGAGCTTTCCCAAAGCTGCCATGAGCAAAATTGGAGCAGGGTCCATGCCATTGCAGAAGAAGTGCTGCTAGAACGAGATGAGATCGCAGGCGTCAACCGGGCTGGTCTCAACTGTGCCAACAACACTGGTGGTAGTGGTAGTGAGTTCGACAGCACAAGCATGCTTAGGGCAGTGGACGGCAAAAAGAACAAGGCGGACCGCGCAAGCACAAAGAAGGAACAACTCGGCTTGTTGACGAGCCCCCAAACTACCCAACTTTCGTCGTGTCTCGGCACTGCCTCCCCTCTTGCTTGGACTTGTCGATATTCGGCACCATCGTCGACTGTGAGGCTAGTACTAGAACTGGACCCTTCGGCAGTGAGAGTGTGTTTGCCTCAGCTCGGAACCCCTTTGCATGAATGTGCAGGACGAGCCAGACCATTGCGAGAGTTTCCAATGAAAAGGAATCCAACGCGTGCCAAGTCTAAGAAACGCGAAGAGAGACAAAAAAAGAAGGACACGAATAGGGTACTTTCAGGACTTAGGGAATGGCGTCGCACAGTCCGTGCCCTGATTCATGCTGATGAAAAGTTGATGAAGGAAGACGACCTCATCGCAGCCCGGGAGCCAGGAAAGGAAGATGACCAGTTAGATAGGATGAGTGAAGTATGGCGCAAAAATGTTCAGACCTTGATCAAGGACAATGTAATGAACATTCAAAAGTACAAGGATACCGTGCGTGGCGGCAAGTCGTCAATATGCGGGACTATCGACGCCAACCTTGACGAGAAACCCGTGTCCAGCAGCAAGACATCTATTCCGATCACAAATCGCAATCCAATCAGGGCTGGACTCGCGCAGGATGCTGACGGTAACACCGCGCTTCACTTTATGATACGATGCGCTGCCTCGCCAGCGTTCGGCGGCGGAAGGTGGCAAGCACGTCAAGACATGGAACAGTATAATACTGACAGCGACGAGAGCGATTCTTCGTCAGAGGAGGCCGATGCTCGTGCTGAGAGAGGTCAACACGACATGCGGTACAATTGCTTGGACACGTGTGGCAAGTGGGACGGTGTGCGTTGGTGCATGGAAGCACATTTACGTAGATCTGAACGCAGGTTACTGCGTCAAAGGCGTGTGGAAGAACAGCTTGCGATTGAGGATGACATTGCATTGATGACTAAGAAACCGCGTCCGCAGGACGAAGGTGATATATCTCCGGTTTCAAAACGTGTCGCCACTGTTGAAGGCGCAAGTGGTCACTGTTTGGACTTTGAGTCAATTGGTGATGGATGTATCCTTCCAGCTAAGAGGAAAAGCGCCGACGATGCAGTTGCCAACAGTTGCAAGAGGGGTTTCGAAAAGAAGCATACCCGATCTAATCGGAAAAAAGGCTTCAGAACTAGTGGGAAATACCTCGACGACGACGAGCGCCAAGATTGTTGCTTCGATCCGTTACTAGGAGCTGTTTGCGACCTTGTCCACTCTTACCCAGATTCAGTTGGGACTCCCGACCATCGAGAGTACGAAGAAACTCCTCTAATCGTTGCTATCAAATCAAATATCTATGTGTTGATGGAGCCGGAGCAGCAATTTCCATTTCTCCATCCGGGATCTGACGGTATGCTACAGCAGCCAGGTAATGGACCAGCAAACCGGTCCGTTGGCGATGGATTCGCTTTAATAGGAGGCGGCGTGCTCAACGCTGGTGTGGGGGTGGGTGGTGGCTTCCCAATCCCTTTTCCTCAGAATAACCAAAGCGGCAGGGATCGCATTCTCATGTCCGTACTCAGAGGGCACGGGCGTCAAGTCACGAAGGACACGAGGCAAACACGTAGTATTTGTGTACTTCCGCCACAGAAGGCGAATAGTACTATCATAAATGGTGCACTCGACCCAAATGTCTTGCCAAGGAACACCAAAGATGTTGCCATGCCACTATTTGAAGGAGAAGACGAAGAGTCGAGCGTCTCCGGAGATTCGTCACTCGGGGTAGACGAAGATGATCCTTACCTCGATGCTTTTGTTCCTATGGCTCACGAGCGTTATATACCAGAAAACAACGACGAACGCGGAAAACTGTCTAGAAACAGATCCCACTTTGACTACCAAACTGCGCTGGAGTATAGGATATTTTGCCTTGTGCGGATTATGCTCAACGCCCATCCCAGAGCCGCTTGCTTGATGATTTCAGACTATACCCCACTTCATTCAGCAGGTAGGTACGAGATTTCATTTATATTGCAAGCACTTCTCGCTAACTTTGCTACACGTCTCGGTATCTTCCAGTCTTCCACGGTCGTTCATATGATACAATCCGCATCTTGCTCGAAGCAGAGGCTCAATTCCGAAGTGGCACAGACCCGCAAACAGCAGTCCCAGCATCGGATGTCATCCCAACTCTTCCTGGGCCAGCCATGCTTTGTGCAAATACTCGCGGTGAGCTTCCACTTCACTTTGGCTGCATGCGGAATGAAACAGCCAGGACAATTCGTCTACTGGCAGAGGCCGATCCTCGAGCAGCTCTTGTGCGCGACGCCTCAGGGCGAACGCCCTTGCGATGGTGAGTATTCTCCTTTGGAGTATGTATATATTTATGTCATGACACTTTCGTCCTCACTTTACCATATTCAGGTTATGGATCCGATTCGTTGATGGCCTGCTTGATCGGTTTGGAGGCAGGGACACTCAGCCTTCCGCAGACAGTCCCTCGTTTTATGAACACGAGGGCAGTGTGGCGGGCAGCTCCTTCCCTAACGATTTCCCTCAGGACTCCCCCACGGTCTTCTCCGACCTCGGGCCAAATATGTTTGTATTTGACACAGAATACATAAGGAGGGCTCGAATCGTCGACAGAACAGTCGATTTCTTGCGAATGAGACATGTCCCAAGCAGCTTTGAAGCAGTAGAATATGTTGCTGCAGACCATGGTGAGGCAGCATGCCTCTCGCACTTATGAAAGCGCGCTCTCAAAGAACTCTTGTCCTCAGCCATAACCGTTTTATTGAAACTGAAATACTTGCAGCAAAGACGAAACAGACAACTCAACAACGAAGAAACACCCTCAGGGGACGTGAATATGTCGACAAAGGAAGAGTTTATTCTCTACGCGTTCGAAAAGTTCGTAGCCCTCGTGTATGCTGCGTTTGTTGCTTCCGAGGTCGAAGAGCAAACACCCGACGACGAGAAGGAAGTTATCTGTTCGAACGAATTGCAGGAGGAACAAGGGAGTAGCATTGCCGCACCTTACCCCACATCAAGGTTCCAGCTTTGGCATTCATTACCTGTGACCGACTGTGACAAGCGCTTTTGTCTGGGTGAGTGTCCTCGATTATGCGTGTCGTTCTAGCACACGCTCTAAGTCCATCCTACGCACTGACACGCATAATCGAAACGATTCAGTGCACGAGGCGTGTGGCTCGAGCCGGGCGTCGTGTCCTGCCGCAGTAGCGAAGATATGTATGAGGCTCTTCCCAGATCAATTGCATCAACTTGACGATGACGGAAGACTCCCCCTTCATCGTGTTGCCCTCCGTGGTCTTGGTTGGGAACCACCAAGTGTTGATGTCGTCGATTCTAGACAAGCACTCGCGGCCAACGAGACTCTGAATCTTTTGAGGGAGGTGTTGAGTATATCTTCCCGAGAAGCTGCGAGCACATACGATAAAAACAATCAGCTTCCATTGCACTGCGCCGTCGACTCCATGGTCACTTCAATCTTGATGGGTAGCTCACGACGAGCCTCGCTTCATGCGGAGGCGAGGGTAACTCTTCAAACACACAGGCACAAGATAGTAGACACGGCCATCACATGTCTATCCGACCTGTTGCGCGCAAACTCGCTCGCCTTGCGTTGCAAAGACGGAAAGATTGGTTTGTTGCCCTTTATGCAAGCCGCCTCGTTTGATCATCAACATACAAACCAAAGCGATGTCGTCAAGTATGTGTCTGATCTCAGCAAGCGCCCAGGATTGAATGTTGGTGTTGGTTTCAACTCGATGGACAATGATGTTGTTGAGGAAGATGACGAAGAGGCAGACGCTGACCACATTTCAATCATCTACTACCTTCTGCGAGAGGACCCGTCGGCAATCCAATGTATTTAACAATTTGTATTAAAATGTTATGTTACATTACGTTACGTTCTGGTTTACCAGTGAGCTCGAGCATGGATTGATATTCGCTCGAGGTTGGTCTCTTCGTGAGTTCTCTCATAGCGATCGTGGCATACGACGAGGGTGGTAGCGAAAAGCCGACGACCATCCCATACAAAATTGCCTCGGGTGATTCACTTGCTTTTTCACGCACGACTGGCGCGACCTTTTCTCCGATTGATTTCATGAGATCAGTCTCAAGCAATGGTTGTACGGGATCCGTGTATTGTTTTATCTCGAACGTAACATCGCTGGGCTTGCAAATGAGCTTGCGATAATCACCGCCAAGAGATAGCTCCTTGTCCACCGCTCCTACTTTGGCAAACATCTCTCGATTGATCCCATCCTCCTTCATCAGCTCAACGAACAAGTCTCCAGAGAGGCCCTCGGGGAACACAACCTTGCCCCCAACAAGCGGCAGAACTACATCTGTGATACTATAGTTCTGCACATCATCTGCAGTGAGAATTTTGACGGACTTGCCCCTGAGGCCACTGGCACTCTTGTCTTCGGTCAGCACCACGTCCCCAACCTGAGCGGAGTAGCCACCTGTTTCAACGCGCATGGAGGCAACCTTGTTCCATATGTACGACTGATAGGCATGTAGAAACATGCTCCTCATTTGCTTAGACACAGCACCGAAAGCGCGCTTGTAATCTCGGGGGTTTCGTGACAAACTAGACACAATGGACTTCTCGCAGACCATGAAGCGACCTAGGCTTCTAAGGACATCCTTGGCAACCGCCATCTCTGCATCCTTCGCAGCCTCTTCATCAGACAGATCAACATCAGCAAATCTTTTGGCCCACTTCTTACGTGCGACCGCGGTGTTTTGATATTCATTAGAATCGTTGCCCTTTTCTCTCATTATTACATCAACCGCCCCCTCGTGGTCTCCCTTTAGTATGCATATACCGACTTCATGAGTGTCACGAAATTTGCCAAAACGCTGCATGCCGAAGTAATTGACGAAACCCCGTGACTGAAAATATAAATCTGCATTAGAGCAGGCGCGAAGAGACATACAAAATCGAGGAACTTACTTTGAGTGCTTTGCCGGCAGCTTCAAGCCGTTCATGAACGAGTTTCGTCTTCGCATCTCCGACGATATCGTCTGCCAAACCGATGTCGACATTTCTGAGCACGACGTCGAATCGATTCCCTTTCAACTGACCCAGTCTCACTTCATCTGAAGAATAACTAAAGTTTCCCACCTTGATGACACTTGCACCACGGGTGGATGTGTTTCCCCCGTGCTTGGGTCCAGCCAGGCTCCTGTTAACGGCTAGCAGCTGCTCTTTTGTCGCCCTATACGCAGAGCAGAACTGACTGGTCACGCCGCGTTTGTCCTTCATGCCCGCGTAGGAGATCCCTCGCTTGGGGTTGAGATGCGCCATCCTCACGATATCTTTTGCTGCCGTGCTCGTATCGATGTTCTCCTTGTAAACGACGAAACGAAGAAAGTCCGGCCTATCCGCAGGCCAGGGAGGGGCGTTCTTGTCAACCCGTCTCTTCCTACCCTTTCTCGGCCCGAAGTTATCCGCAGGAATGGAGGCTTTGAACATAGAGTGCCATATTCTAATGCTACAGTGGAAGATAAAGTGAGTGCGAGACGTGATATTCTACGAGAAGAGGAGAGACCAGTATTTACCGTCCTTCGTGGTTGTCTGCCGAGGCAATTTTGTTGAGCAAGGGGGACTTGATCAGCATGTGGATCGAGCGCCGTATTTGTTTGTCAGATATTGTTGGCAACGTGAAGAACTTCTTCTCCCGATTGTCCCCAACCTCGACACTTTTCAAAAACAAAACTACTTCTTTTGAAGTTTCCTCGTCGACCAGCTTGGACAGTTCTTGGCCACAATTGTCCCAGTCCACTTCTGACGGAGGCGTCGTCTCCCCATCGGGCTTATTCTTCTTCAGGAGAGAATCTTCTTCGGCATCCGATAGCTTTCTCTTCAGTTTTTTAGCGCCATCCGCATTGCCACCAGTAGGGGTTCCCTTCTCCTTATTGTCACCCGATGGTGATCTCTCATTAGCCTGTTCGTTCGTCGGCCCGGCTAGGATTTCAACAGAGTCGAGACAGGCAACGTTGCCATTGCGATCAATCTCGTGGACGACGAAGTCGCTATAACGAGCCTTGACCAAAGCGGCAAACCCTTCGTGAGAAGCTGATGGTTTCGATTTGGTTGGCGCAGAGTTAGAGCAGTGTGCAAGACAGACACGCATTTCCGCATACCGCATTACGAGGGCCGACACTTACAGCAGCACGCAGAGATACCAAACTTTCGCTCCACACGGTCAAACCTATCCATTCTCCCAGCCGAAACGGACGATGCCGAGAAGGCCCTAAGTTCGTCGCCGGGGTAGGCTTGTATCAAGCCGCGAGGCCGCGAGATAGATAGGACGGCCCTCCAGCTCCGTCGTATCCGGTGTCCGTGCGTGCCTGTCGTCCTCTGCCGTCGCCGCCGTCGCCGTCGCCGTCGCCGCGTCGTCGCCGCCGCTCTCGCCAAGCCTGCCCTCCTGCGCTGCGCTGGCTGCGCTGCTGCGACTCGACTGACTATGTCGATGCAACCTCAGCTTTGAGGGTCGCGGCACCCACGAAAAAGTGTAATGCCTATTTATCCGTTGGGCTTCTCGCTCGCGGTTTGTTCACAAAAACACCGCGACAAAAAAACAAGGCGAGCATGGTGAGATGTGGCCTGAACGGACGCAGCCGTCGAGAGAGCGCTACTAACTGGAGGCGAGGGGCCCTCATAGCGGGGACGCAACCCCGACGAGCGCTATTCATTGTCTTCGGCTGCTCTTTCACCTTGCTTCGGCCCAGCCAGCCCGCCCCGCCCGGCCGTGGAACCGGGACCTGGTTATTCTCTCTAGTAGACCTGGACTGGATCTGGCCCCAAACACTCCAACAGGCCGCTTCCACGAGAAGGGACGACGAGTGCCATATCGCTTCGCTGAGTGTTTTGTAAAGTGCGGGTATCATGCGGGACCTCAAAAGAACCCTCGACGGAAGGCAACTCCTGATAACGGACGACGACGCAACATACGACAACTACGTTCCGACGACGATCGATCCAGGTGACACGCTGCTGTACGTCGCAATTGGGTTCTGCTTTTTATCCCTCGCTGGGGTACCTGTCTACGCAAGGATTGGCAGGGTCGTTCAGAGGAAACTTAAGCTCGTCGAGAATAGCGACAGCGCCAACACACCTTGGTGGACGAGAGTTTGCCTTTTTCGAAAACGACGCAGACGTCGGGGCGGCGTCGAAGTTGTGGACCGCGCTGGGGTTATCCAGAGAGGTTTGTCCAGGGAGGCTCGCGAGAGTGTCATCAGGCACCAGAAAGCACACGTATTAGCGTTCAGGGATGGAGTCGAGATCTCCTATCACCAGAATGATCGGACAATGGACATACAGGAACAACAAGAATCTTTTGGTCAAAATAATTTAGCGGTCTCGCATGCAAACGAAATGGTGGAATCTACCGCATCGTACGCAAAATCCGTCGTTAGATACGATTACGAAACGATGCGGTTACTCCGTCTTGCGGTACCGTTTTGTATAACAGAGATAGTCGACAGCGCAGCCGAGCTAATCACACTTGCGCTTATTTCTAATTACATCGGAACCGACGAAATGATCGCGTACGTAATGGTATCAGTCTTCGTTGGTGTGTCTTCCGAGTTCGTCGGGGGCTTTTGCGAGGTGATAAGCTCAAAATGCAGTCATGCCTTCGGCGCAAGAAACCATGAATTAGCCGGGCAGTATGTCCAGATATCTATGTTGGCATTCATCATTGGACAGGTCCCATGTGCTCTCATTTGGGGATTTAGCATTGGGCCGATTCTACAAGCATTTGGATTCAGCGATACCCAAGCCGAAATTGCATCTTCTTGGGTATGGATAGCAGTGTGTTTAGATACTGCAGAGGGGATCGACGATAGGTGAGAAATTTTTTGCGCGGTCTATTGTATTGAGATCGAGGCTAACTATTCGAGACCGCTTTTTGACCCAAAGCTACGGCGACTTTCTTGAAGTGATAGGCCACGAGGCATATTCAAATGCAATTGGATGGGTATCAACAACCATTGAGATTGGATTAGTTGCCTTCCTTGTAATCTTCATGGGATCGAGCCTTACACAGGTCGGACTGCTCATGCTCTGCAGTCAGTTCTTTTGGATAGCTGTGGATGTGATCGTCTCGCTGCAGTTAGGATGGATTAGGAAACATGAAGTTGGTCTGTTTGGAAAATTTGCACTGAGAAATCGACCGGCGGTAAAAGAAACAGTTAAAACTGCTTTGCCGCTTGCATTCGGAAATCTATTTGAAAACAGCGAGTGGGAGATATTAACACTTTTTGCAGTGGCTCTAGGTAAGAGACTATCGTCTACACTTTGACCTCGATTCGTGTACCCTCAGCCGCTTGAGTGCAGGTCCCGCGGAGGCTACCACTTGGGCAGTGCTTGGATTCCTGTGGGACGTGCTTGAGTCTGCAACTGAGGCCATGGGGGATGCAGGTATGGAGACAGAACATAGCTTAGTTGCAGGAGTCCAAACTAACTAGACCTTTTGTTTGAACAGGGGAAGTCCGATGTGCCTACCAACTTGGAAAAGGAAGGCCAGCTCTTGCCAAGCTCGTTGCATTCAAATGTCTATTTTTAGATTCTATACTGGTAGTGGTTGTGACGACGGTCTTCGTGGCACTAAGTGGAATGTTTCCCTCTTGGTTGACCAGAGACGAAACAATTCAAAAAATGCTCTCCGATTTGATTCCTCTGGTTGCATTGGGAAATATAGCAATGAGTCTCGGAATGGCAACGTGGGCTCTCATTGGTAGTCAGGGTCGTTATCACCTGTCCACATCCATATCTCTCTTGACCTCGTTTTTTATAACGATTCCACTCGGCGCTGTGATGACTCTGTGGCTTAATATTGATCTACAGGGTCTGACCTTTTCCATAATCGTTGGTGACGCAGCAACGGCCTCATTGCTCTTCACAGTGTTCCTCATATCCGATTGGGAACATCTATCAAAAAAGGTCATTGCCCGAGTCGCTGCTGAAGAACAACTCGAGGAAGACAGTGATGACTCATCGTCGTGTTCGTCATGCGCGTCAGGTGAAGTGACAATGCCAAACAAGAGACGGCATCAGGTGAATGTCGTCATTTAGTAAATTCGTGACGTGCACCTAAAAAAGGCCTACTGGCTAAAGACTATCAGTCAACACATCATTGATAACTTACAGAACAAAAATAGAGGCGACTACATGATATATAATATTCTAATGACATACATTTTAAGACTTCACTACACACCATCAATATATCCAACTGTCCTACAACTGAAACTGTACTTCTCGTACGTGACCATCACACGGGCCATCGCTTCCCGAAGGATCTGATGACCGCACAGCTAAATCTAACATGTTTCGTGTGCCAAGAGCCTTACAAAATTATCTGCGGAACGACAGAGGACCCCACCTAAGTAGATATTCGGTGTTCACTTGCCCGGCAAGCAAAGAGGGTTGTTTGGTGCTGCTGGTTTATGTAGTAGTAAGTCTTGCTTTTATCTAAGTGCATCATCAATGTCACCCTGAGATTGCGCTGACGGCTCAGCATCATGCTGGAACACACTGAAGCTCAAGACGAATGAACTGACACAAACCGTGATCAGAACGCCCAAAATATCCATGATAACCTGGATTGTCGTCGCCGAGTTGGCAGGGTCGATTCCCACTTTCTTCATCAAAAGAGGTAGGGTGCTTCCGATTCCTACTGATATGGCAACTATGCAAACAACCGAAGCGGTGATTGCAATGGTCTCCCCCCATGGCACTCGGAAGATCGCTGCGCGTATGAAGCCTGTCACACCGATAAGTCCCGAAAGGCACAGCGCCATCTTAGCCTCTAATGTCAGAAACTGCCTCATGGTCCTCCCGTTCAAGGTGCCAATCGCGAGACTTCGTATGGCGTTAACAGCTGCTTGATTGCCCGCGTTTCCGCCGGCGCCTACAAGCATGGTCAAAAATTGCACTATCACCATGTGGTTGGACAGTAACTTTTCATTGTAAGCGATGATGAACGACGAGCACGATTGCAGGAACATTAGGCCTATGAGCCACCCTGCTCTTTCGGGGATCTGCTCCCTCACGGCGGGGAACCCATGCGGCTCGGGCGTCAACACTGCTGAAGATCGGCAGTCCTGACAGAGGCAGTTGCGACCATGTGACGATCTCTTCCTCATTATGTGCTTATTGTGCGAGCTGTCGTCGTCACTGCTTGACGTGCTGCCAGCATCTTCATCTTCTTGAGATGATAATTGCTGATTCTGTATTTCGATGTCGCCGTCAGACGAGCCTGCCCTGAAGTATGAGCCTTGGCTGTCTTTCGACCACTTCGTAGCGGGCTTCTTTGTCCTCTTGACGCGAGATATTTGGTCCTCCCCCTGGCCAGCTATTCTGCGATCGTGATCAACCGAGTGGTTTTCACCGGATACTTGGTCCTCCCCCTGGCCATCTATTTTGCGATCGTGGCTAGCCGCGTGAGGGACCGGGCGGGAACTTTCGGCTCCTTCACTTGTTCCTACGTGCGAGTAGATCCCATTGGCTTCTGCAGACGTTGTCCCTGATGATTGTTCAGAGATCACTCTCTGCAATTGTGCCACCTTGGCGACGAGCTCTTCATTTTGTCGCCGCAGGGCACCGAGCTCGCCGAGCCCGCTTCTGCCGAGTTGCTCAACAGCGACCTCGCAATTCCCATTCGTGAATTCCCCTGACGTTGCCATTGCCGCCAGCACGGTGTCATCCGCCGAACCGTCCATTATAGCCCTGTAAAAAGTCGTAAGCTCGATGTAGTGGCCGGTTGCATTCAACATTCACTGAGACAGAGCCGTGGTTTCCGGAAACCCTCTCTGCTAGCTCTCGAGGAGCACCTCTAACTAGCGCTACAGAGCTACAGTACAGAGGGCGGCACCTGCTCTGCTCTCTCGATCTCATCCGGCCGACACGTCCCCAGCCGTCTCGGGTCGCCACTTTTAGGCAGTACCTACCTAAGCTGGAGTGGCTCCAGAGACGTCCGAAATCCGCGTCGGCTCTGGCCCAAATTTTGCTGCTGATCAACCGAGCCCGGACCCAACCTAGAATCGAGGGTATCCTCCCGAAACAACAAGGAGTTTGACCATGATATTTCGGCCCCTACGGCGACGTCTCCTGCGTCGTCCAAACACCGAGGATCGAGAGATCCTGCTACAGCGGCCTCGGAATGATGGTGGAGAACGTATCTGCTTTGGATACCGGGGTCTCCGGCGCCATTTGTGAGCTCAACTCTGATAGCCGGTGCGACACCGTCGCCGCGGCACTCATCGTGAGCACGGCGTTTCCTTGACCGGCATTCAATGGCACATAGGACGGCTCTACCGTGATAAAATGGACAGCACATCGCGCCTCGGGGATGGCTCGAGTGCGGCTCGGCCCGACTCATCCGCGCGGCCAACGACGACTTCCGCGGTGGTCGCCGCGCCCAATTCTACGCCAGTGTGTCCTCGGGGCGAGCCACCACAGCCGTCGCGTCCAGGCTCGACGCGATACGCCATGCAACGGCTCAGACGCGAGCGAGAAACACTGAGGAATGATTTGATGGAGGTGCTTCAATTCCTTGTCATACCAACTCAATGCTATCACTTGAAGCTGGAAGCTATTCTGGAGGAGGGTTGTCACCTTCCATCACGGCCCCCCTGTGGCAATTCGTGCTCCTTTTGTTTAGCTGGCGGTCAGCCAAAGTTCAGTGGGGTATTCAAGAGAGACAGTCTAATTCATATACTCCGTTCCAAAGTTCTAATCAATGGAGCCGCCAACATTGACGCAGTATACAAAGCTCTGAACTCAAAGGAATGCAGATCTGATTTGTATGGCAAGTCTCAGCATCAATACCCTGCTGGCACGGTGCAGGCATTGGTGTTACAATTAGTTGCGTCAAATATTTTGGAGGTGTCACTTGAGAAGCCATCACTGTGTGGTACCAACGACTTGGAGAGAAAGCACTTGCTCCTCAATTTCGGTTTTCAAAAGGATGATGTTACAAGGGGCACTCATTGCAGGTTTGCCCATGATGTTGATGCGAATTGGAAATCGATTAGCTCGCAACCCTCCCTTTCTATTCTGGGTCCAAATAGTCAACCCAGAAGGAGGTTGACGGAATGAGCTAATTGGTATTCAATCTTTAGGGATAAGCTAATTCATGTTAAATGGCTCCTCCCAAGATGCTACACTATCACTTTCATCGTCTTGGCTCGCCTGGAGCAAACAGTCAAGTTCTTCCACCATCTTGTTCTTCCCTTTCCGGTAATGATCTCTTGCACGCTGCCGTCTCCGCTCCGCCCTCGATCCGCCGTCTTCATCGGCCGCCACGGCCGTCTGCCCGGTCTCCCTGACAGCGAACTTGAGCGCGAGCTCAGGCCCGTCGTGACTGCCGCCTTGCTGCTGTAGGTAACCAGTCGGCGTCGTCCGTGCTCAGCCCCCAGGCTCAGCCACTCGCCTCCGTCGTCGAGACCTTCCCGTGAGGTCCGCCTTGGTCTTTTCCGCCGCCTTCACGCCGCAAGTTCGGCACGGCATCATCATCGGCACGCTCAGACATTGACATCGGCGGCAGCTGCTCATCGTCGAGGAGTTGTGTCAATGGATAGGGCCCGGGGTTTGGGTTGTTGGCCGGGAGTTCAATGGTTGCGTCTTTTTGGTCGCGTCGACAGTCGATCAGTCGATCAGCAGGCTTCGGCCGACGCCAAATGCGGACGTCTTACGCACCAAAACTGCTACTTTACCTAACTTATGTAAGGTGCGTCAAGACGGCTAGGGACGTGTCCGGCCGAGGGCCCCCGAACATACACGTTACTCAGACTGTGGGGCCCCTGCCGCTGCATAGTCCAGAAAACTTCACATGGCTTCATATTTTTTTCGCTAACAAATAACTAGAGAGGGCTGTTCCGATTCTATTCTGTCCTTGTTACGCCCAATAACCTGGTGTTTAACCCGTATTCCACTCCGTGAGGCTTACTTAGGCGGGGAACGCGATTCGATGCTCTTCGCTTTTGCATTTGGATTCTGAAATCAAATACAAGTATTGGACCTCGGTTCTTCATCCTCTCGTGTGCACTCTAAGC
>JAAMXK010018103.1:0-11362 GCA_019693575.1 Thalassiosira oceanica
GGGGCGAGACAGGAGACAGAGGGAGAAGATCGGCCTCGAAGAAGGAAGTTCCACACCTCTGCTCTACTGCAGCTTCGGGCTGTTTTCTGGTTGCTGTGGGGCCCTTGGTCCAGCTCGCGTTTGGAACGAGACGCGAATGAAAACGAGTCCCACTCCCAAAGAGAAATCGAGAAATCTTCCTCGGCAAGATCGTTCCTCGGTCCTCGCTGGTAGACAAAGATCGTTCCGTCGGTGGGTTTGGTGGACCGCCGCGCCGTAGGCCACTGTCAAAGAAGGTGGGGAGCACGGGGTGTCGACAGAGGTGGACGTGCGGACGGGGAGTCACTGGCGGCTCATTTCACCGGGACGTGATCAGCTCATCCGTACCACTAACCACAGCTCGAGAGGACTTCTCGTTAGGCGTGGCAGCAGCGTCGGTGGGTGTCCTGAGAGTTTCCTCACGTACACGCAGCTTCACGGCCAACCTCCGCACTTGACTCAGCCACAGTGTCTTTTGAATAGCCTCAACTGCACCATGAATTGCGTGCCCGTTGATGGCGATGGCGTTGGAGAAGCCTGCGCCAACTGCGGCAAGACCGGGAGCGACACCGTCAAGCTCAAGGGCTGCACTGCCTGCCGCCTCGTCAAGTACTGTGGCGTGGACTGCCAGAGGGCCCATCGCAAGCAGCACAAGAAGGCATGCAAGCAGCGCGCGGCTGAGCTCAAGGACGAGGAGCTGTACAGTCAGGGGCACGAGAGGATGGAGGGGGACTTTTGCCCGATCTGTACCCTTCCGATACCCATGCCCATGGGCGAGCATTCAGTGTTCAACGTATGTTGCATGCAGAGGATTTGCAATGGATGTGATGTGGCTGCTAAGAAGAGAGGCATGTTTGACTGTGCGTTTTGCAGAACACCCTGTCCAGACAATGATGCTGACGTTCTCGCACTGATTCGGGCACGGGTAGCGAAGAAGGATCCAGTTGCGGTCAACTTCCTGGGAGAGAAATACTTCTTTGGAGAACTTGGGTTGCAAAGGGACGTGCAGAAGGCAATCAAACTGCGTACCGAGGCTGTAGAGCTTGGCTCTGTTGAAGCACTCTTCTGCCTTGGTGATTCGTATGAACTTGGGGAGGGAGTTGGACAGGATAAGGTAAAGGCTGCCGATTTATACGAAAAAGCGGCAATGCAAGGACATGTTGAGAGTAGGAACAACCTTGGCTGTATTGAGGCAGAGAAGGGGAACAACGACCGCGCATTGAGGCACCTCCTGATCTCGGCGAAGATGGGAAACAATAATTCAGTTGAAACTATCAAGAAGTCATTCAAGGCGGGGCTTGCAACGAAAGAGCAGTATGCCGAGGCGCTTAAAGGATACCAATATGCCGTGGATGAAATGAAGAGCCATGACAGAGATGAAGCGAAGAGGCTTATTAACCAGAAAACAAGAATTGATTCGGAGTGAATAGAGAGTCTAGAGAGAGATGTGTGTTAGTTGCAGAGTTTGCATAGGTAGCAGAAGGCTCTGCGTTGATGGTAATCAAATCGTTGATCTTCACCAATCATCTTCAAAAGTTTCGAAGTGCATCGTCGCCACAAGGACGGTCTTGATCTCGCATTGCCTCTTTCCACCCCCCTTCGTCTGCCAGGTCCTCTCCCCGAACATTTCTGAAGAGAGAGTACACAAACTCTTTCGGGGCGAACTACGTCTCACAGCTCTTGGACAATGCACTCTATCAAACTGATTCCAGTCTGCATCAAATCCCACCTCGGGAATACTATGCGGGCTCAACAGTGCTACCTGAAGAGAGATTCAAATCGCTTTGCGTATAATGATCTCACCAACGGTGGCTGATAGTGTGTGTCCACCCATGCTCAGGGTTCCATGCAATGAAGAGGCATGGTTGACTTCATCCTTATATCGGAAGAGCCTCTCGGCCATTATGGATTATGGCTACAGGAGGTCGATACCATAGGCCCCTCTTATTAGGATACGGTTGTGTAGACTAGCATAGTGATAACGTTAAATTATCAATTGAACAGGTCCTTTCCCCGGGCAGGTCAGGCCCAATCTGCACTCCAATTCCGCCACCCATGAACATGCATTCGATGAAAAAAGATGCCGTTGAAGAATGAGAAGCGAAGGCACTCTATGGTTCAATTAGGTACTGGCAGCGTTTGTTCGAATCAGCTTTCCTTTCGCAGAAACTCCGAGGGTGACAGAAGAGGCAGCAGCAGATAATGGTATCAAATTTTGCCAAAGGAAAGGTCAATGATCAGTGTTACCCTATGCCAAAATTGATAATTGATTCGTTTCGCTTTGGGAGATTGGATATCGGAGAAAACAAGAAGAATGTTCAAACAGGGCTTCTCAGAAAAACGAGGAGCCGTTGCTCCTCTCGTGGAGGGCCTCCCCGTTCGAGGGACGGGGCCGCGCGACCGTCGCCATGGTGGTTTCGTCTGTATTTGGCCCGCTGGATGATGTGTGGCTGCGAGAGACGGTAGGAGCAATGACACTCCGTTCCCCCGCTACTTCGTCAGTGTCGACCGTGGCCGGGAACTGCCGCTGAACTTAACGCTGCCCGACGGGGATGCGTGGGCAGGAGAGATAGATAGATTGGGGCGAGACAGGAGACAGAGGGAGAAGATCGACCTCGAAGAAGGAAGTTCCACACCTCTGCTCTATTGGCAGTCCTTTGGGCTGTTTTCTGGCTGCTGTGGGGCCCTCGGCCCTACTCGCGTTTGGAACGAGACGCGAATGAAACGCGTCCAAACTCCCACCCCAAGCAAGAGAAATCTTCCTCGGCCGGTGCGCATTACTCTGGAGAGTGCGTGCCATGTCGCTGCCGAGTTCTGGTCAAAGGCGGCGACGAAGGGACATATTCAGAGCAGGTACAACCTTGGCTGTATCGAGTCGCAGAAGGGGAACCACGACCACGCAGTAAGGCACTGGTTGATCTCGGCGAAAATGGGGAACAAGGATTCAGTTGAGAATATCAAGAGGGCATTCGAGGCAGGGATTGCAACGAAAGAACAATACACTCAGGTTTTGAGAGAATACCAAGACGCCGTGGAGGAAATGAAGAGTCACGACAGGGATGAAGCCGCCAAGAGGCTTGGATAGTAGAAAAATGAGTTGAGTAGAGGGTCCAGAGAGAGATGACGAGCAAAGGTGTTAGGATCAGGGTCATGACGGGTAGTATATAGCGCAGCCCGACTTGAATCTCCTCAAGGGACCCCAACTCCCGCCGTCTTGCAATGTGATGATTGCCTATCTCTCCCAACACTAGAGCAAACAGAAAGCCTCCTTCCCTGGCGAGGACAAGGACCTCCCCTGCTGACTCCATGACGCAAAAGAACGATGTTCGGCCAACTAGAATCGGACTCCTTTTTCACCTTGGATTCTTGTTTTTTCGATCCCACCGTGCCTGGCCTCCCAGCATCCTCAGCGTCAATATCATCGGAAAACCCTGTTTGTGCATTGCTAGCGGCTGGGACTGCCGCCTCCTCTGGATCGTCTTTTCAAGTAGATCCCAAGCATTTCCGCGCCGAGCCATTTTTCGGCGATGCTCCTCCTTGTGGGCGTCCCTCCTTCCCTTCTGCCACCTCTATGCCGCCTGCGGACATAACAGGAAATGGGTGCAGAACAGAGTGGAAGATGATGACGTCTACTATGATCGTGCTCTGCTATGCTACTCCTGAGTGCTCACAATCCCATGCTATCAGCGAATCCGCCAGGATAGTGAGCCAGATGTGGACCTTGATTGTCTCTGAGATATCGGTCGGCTGGTATCTCTCCCATCCAGGATCATCTTGACTGACCATGAGCACTCTCAAGCTAGCTTGCACAAAAAGGATTCACTGAATTGCCGCGCCGGTGCGTGACGATCTGTGAAGCCATAGTAGGTCCCGACGGAGGCTTCGCATTTATAGTGGCCAGGAGGGCCATGAGATAAAGGCGGCAAACCCCCGGGCTGGAGGTGGCGGTGCGAGACTAGCGAGGGGGGAGGGGTGGGGGTGGGGGGGGCACGTGTGGACGGCGCGCGAGCCGGCGGTTGGTTGCGGTGCGGTGCGTGGCAGTGCGAGACTAGCGAGGGGGAAGAAGGGTTCGCAAAAATCGGCCCGTGTTGTCTCATCCTCCTCCCTGAATATGACGAAATTAAGGCGACAAGAGAGTGCAAGCAAAGCCTTTATCCAACTAACTACGGTACGGAGAGCCTCTCGCGGCTCGCCGCGGCAAATCTGTGAATACTTTTCGTAAGTGAACACTTGTTGTGCTAGCTAGCAAGCGGACGTCACCGCCGCCCCCTTCCGTATCCATGACTCACCGATCACATCATCGTCTCAGTGGCTGCCAACTCGCAGTTCGAATATAGCTGATCCCCAGCACGTCCACGGATATCGAGGCGAGGATGTCGCTGTTCTAGCTCACAACCTTGCTGCTCAGGCACATCCAGACCGCGTCGATGAGCCTTCCCTGGTCGGCCAGGTCGACCGACTCAGAGGCCAGTGCAGTACGTTCATCTTGGAGAGGATCGTGGCTCTTTCGTTCAAGATTAGGACATCGTCAATGGAGCATCAGCTTGTTCATGCCGCGGGGCCCGAGGGATGTCCGGACCGCGTCGGCGACGGCCTGGTGTCGTATTTTTTTGGGGGGGAAGCGAAAAAGACGTGTGAGGTTTGGATATTTATATTGGATAAAAAGAGAAGAAATTTTTAGCATGGTCTCCCCCCCGAGAGAAGATGAAGATGAGCTGTGTTGCCGCCTCCACCAGCCTCCCAGCCTCCTCGTTCCGAGTTCTTCCCTGAGGGCCCCCAATCTTTGGATCTGCAAAATATCATAGCAAGATAGCAAGGCGGCCGCAGAAAATTCGGGCGAGGAGGCGGAAGAGCTACCGGACGGGGACGAGTAGCACCAACCCTTCAACCCGGCTGGTGTGAAAGCCCCCCTTGCGCACATCTGACAACCCCGAAGGTCCCCTTTCCACAGGCGCCCTCCGTTCCCCGGCCCCGCGTGATCCTCCAATGTCGTCCCGGGCTGCAGGCTGCTCCCGACGTGTTTCTTCGGACGCACCTTGGCCGCCACGATGTTGGATATCCGAACGTCCTTCCCCTTGCTCCTCTCGTGGAGGGTCTCCCCGTTCGAGGGACGGGGCCGCGCGACCGTCGCCATGGTTGTTTCTTCTGGTTTCGGCAAGCTGGATGATGTGTGGCCGCGAGAGAGGAGGCGGGAGCAATGACACTCCGTTCCCCCGCTACTTCGTCAGTGTCGTTCGACCGAGACGGGGAACTGCCGCTGAACTTACGCGGCCCGACGGGAACACGTGGACAGGAGAGGTAGATTGGGGCGAGACAGGAGACAGAGGGAGAAGATCGGCCTCGAAGAAGGAAGTTCCACGTCTGCTCTATTATTTGCAGTCTTTGGGCTGTTTTCTGGTTGCTGTGGGGCCCTTGGCCCTGCTCGCGTTCGGAACGAGATGCGAATGAAACGCGTCCAAACTCCCACTTTCCAAAGAGAAATCTTCCTCGGCAAAGCAAGTCCCGCTGTCCGCTGGTAGACAAAGATCGTTCCGTCGGTTCCTCGCTGGTGGACCGCCGCGCCCACTGTCAAAGAAGGTGGGGAGCACGGGGTGTCGACAGAGGTGGAAGTGCCGACGGGGTGTCACTGGCGGCTCATTTCAAGCCAAGCCCGGGACGTGATCAGCTCACCGTACCACTAACCACAGTCTCGAGAGGTCTTCTCGATAGGCGTGGCAGCAGCGTCGGTGAGTGTCCTGAGAATTTCCTAACGTACACGCAGCTTCACGGCCAACCTCCACACTACTTGACTTAGCCACAGTGTCTTTTGAATAGTCCCAACCCTGTCCCAACCGCACCATGAATTGCGTGCCCGTTGATGGCGGTGGCGTTGAAGAAGCCTGCGCCAACTGCGGCAAGCAAGGGAGCGACACCGTCAAGCTCAAGGACTGCACGGCCTGCCGCCTCGTCAAGTACTGTGGCGTGGACTGCCAGAGGGCCCACCGCAAGCAGCACAAGAGGGCATGCAAGCAGCGTGCCGCAGAGCTCAAGGACGAGCAGCTGTACAGTCAGGGTCAGGAGAGGCCGGAGGGTGACTTCTGCCCGATCTGCACTCTGCCGATTCCGCTACCGATGCATGAACATTCAACTTTCAACGCATGCTGCATGAAGAGGGTTTGTAATGGCTGCAATATAGCCGCCCAGAAAAGAGGCATGAGTGACTGTGCGTTTTGCAGATCTTCCCCTCCAGACAATGATGCTGATGCGCTACCAATGGTTCAGGCACGGGTGGCAAAGAAGGATCCCGAGGCGATCAACTACCTTGGGGAACAATACTTCCATGGAGTGCTTGGTTTGCAAAAGGACATGCAAAAGGCAGTCGACCTATACACCGAGGCTGCTGAGCTTGGCTCGATTCAAGCTCTCTTCAACCTTGGATTCGCGTATGAAAGAGGGAATGGCGTCAAACAGGACATGGCAAAGGCTGCTGAATTCTATGGAAGAGCCGCCATGCAAGGACATGTTGGGTGCAGGCACAACCTTGGTGTAATTGAATTTAAGAAGGGAAACTGTGACCGTGCTGCGAGACACTTCCTCATCTCGGCGAAAATGGGATACAAGGAATCAGTTGACAATATTAAGTTGGCATTCAGTGCAGGGCTTGCAACGAAAGAACAGTACACTCAGGCTTTGAGAGAATGCCAAGATGCCGTGGAGGAAATGAAGAGTCACGACAGGGATGAAGCCGCCAAGAGGCTTGGGGGTCCAGAGAGAGGTGATGAGCAACGGTATTAGGTTCTGGGTAGTAGGTGACAAGGAATCCAGTATAAATATGGCGCAGCCCGACTTGAATCTCTTAAATGGACCCCGGTTCCCGCCGTCTTGCAATGTGATGATAGCCTAATTCTCCCTGCACTCGAGCAAACAGAGAGCCTCATCTTCCCTGGCAAGGACAAGGACCTCCTCTGCTGACTACATGACGAAAAAGAACCATGTTCGGCCAAAGGGAGGATCGGACTCCTTTTTTCACCTTGGATTCTTGGTTTTCTCGATCCCACTGTGCCTCCCAGCATCCTCAGCATCAATATCATCGAAAAATCCTGTTTGGCATTGCTAGTGGCTGGCATTGCCGCCTCCTCTGGATCATCTTTTCGAGCAGATCCGAAGCATTTCCGCGATGTGCCATTTGTGGCGATGCATGCTCCTCCTTGCAGGCGTCCATCCTTCCTAAATCATTGCCAAATAAGCAATGTGACCGCAGAAAATTCAGAGGAGGCGGCCAGGGCGACAAGAGCGACGGGGCGCGGGGACGAGTAACCCCGGCCCTAAAACCAGGCTGGTCTGAAAGCCCCCCTCGCACGCACACATCTTCTTCTGACAACCTGATCATCCCTTCTCCAAGGGCGCCCTCCTCTTTCTCGCCCCCCAAGCCGTCCCAGACTGCTGGCTGCTCCTCCAGCGCCGGCCGATCTGCCGCGTTTGCTTGGACGCACCATGGCCGCCACAATGTTGGATATCCGAACGCCCTTCCCCGTCCTCATCCTGTGGAGGGTCTCCCCGTTCGTTCGAGGGCTGGGGCTGCACGACCGTTGCCAAGGCCCTCTGGATGATATATGGCCACAAGAGTTGAGTTTTAATGCTTATGGTCAGCACAATCCAAACGCGATCGCTCCGCAAAGCTGCAAAAAGAGGCTGAAAGCGAGCAAAATAGACCATGTGAAGCGACTGCCTTAGATCGATGAATATGGGGAGATAGACTGTCAGTCAATATTCCCGCCCGTATCCATTAGGAATTATTTGCAGTTCACCTGCGACTCGGCAGGGCGTAGATATCGGTTTAAAAATTGCCGACTTTCAAAGCCAGTGATTTCACTATGAGAGCACCAGGCGCCCTCTCTCTCTCTCTCTCTCTCTCTTCACACGATGAGAATGGCTTCCAGCGAGTGCGCTCATCAAACAGCTCTAGAAACGTCCTTGACGGGGTTCTGGAGGCTCATCTATGGCTCGAACGGAGTAGTTTTGCAGCGTTGAGTGGCGTTCAACTTTGAGACTAAAAAAATCGACTCGCGGAGTCGACGGCCTCGGTGGATACCAGAATTGTGATTGGTGGACGCTTCTGGTCTGAAATACACCCATCCGCTACATCCATGGCGCACCTCCAGCCAATATTGGCCATGGTCCGCCTATTTACCAAGTTTTGGTTTGATCGTCGGCCGTGACCATAAGCATCGCTTGCCAAGGCTTAATCCCCTGGCCGCTACTTCGTCAGTGTCGTTTGACAGTGGCTGGTAACTGCCGCTGAACGTGTATTGCAAAGGAGAGGCAAGCAGGAGACAAAGGGAGAAGATCGGCCTACTAGCTAGAAGAAGGGAGTTCCACACCTCTGCATCTGCTCTGTTGCTTTCTTTGGGCTGTTTTTCAGTTTTTTTGGCTGCTGCTTGCTTGGCCCTGCTCGCGTTTGGAACGAGACGCGAATGAAACGCGCTCCAAACTCCCACGGAACTGCCGCTGAACTTAACGCCGCCCGATGGGAACGCGTTGACAGGAGAGGTAGATAGATTGGGGCGAGACAGGAGATGACAGAGGGAGAAGATCGGCCTCGAAGAAGGAAGTTCCACACCTCTGCTCTTTTATTTAAAGTCTTTGGGATGTTTTCTGACTGCTGTGGGGCCCTTGGCCCTGCTCGCGTTTGGAACGAGACGATGAAACGCCAAACTCCACTCCAAAAGAGACATCGAGAAATCTTCCTCCTGTCCGTGCTTCCTCTGCCGGGTCCTCGCGCTTGTCGGCCGGGTCTCCTCGCTGAAGACCTATTTTCCTCGGTTCCTCGCTGGTGGACCGCCGCGCTAGGCCACTGTCAAAGAAGGTGGGGAGACGGGGTGTCGACAGAGGTGGAAGTGCCGACGGGGTGTCGCTGGCGGCTCATTTCAAGCCAAGCCCGGGACGTGATAAGCTCACCGTACCACTAACCACAGTCTCGAGAGGACTTGTCTTCTCGATAGGCGTGGCAGCAGCGTCAGTAAGTGTCCTGCGAGTTTCCTCACGTACACGCAGCTTCACGGCCAACCTCCACATTTGACTTAGCCACAGTGTCTTTTGAATAGTCCCAACCCTGTCCCAACCGCACCATGAATTGCGTGCCCGTTGATGGCGGTGGCGTTGAAGTAGCCTGCGCCAACTGCGGAAAACAAGGTAGCGACACCGTCAAGCTCAAGGGCTGCACGGCCTGCCACCTCGTCAAATACTGCGGCGTGGACTGCCAGAGGGCCCACCGCAAGCAGCACAAGAGGGCATGCAAGAAGAGGGCAGCCGAGCTCAAGGACGAGCAGCTGTACAGTCAGGGCCGCGAGAGGCCGGAGGGTGACTTCTGTCCGATCTGCACTCTGCCGATTCCGTTGCCAATGGATAAACATTCCCTTTTTGCCGCATGCTGCATGAAAAAGATTTGCAATGGCTGTGACATGGCAGCAGATCAAAGAGGCATGAATGACTGTGCTTTTTGTAGAACGCCCTTTCCAGACAGTGATGCTGATGATGACGATAGGCTGGCAATGATCCAGGCACGGGTGGCAAAGAAGGATCCTGAGGCTATTACCTTCCTCGGGCAAAAATACTTCCATGGAACGCTTGGATTGCAAAAAGACGTGCGAAGGGCATTCGAACTGTTCACCGACGCTGCAGAGCTTGGCTCGATTCAAGCACTCTTCAGCCTCGGAAATGCGTATCGACTTGGGGAGGGAGTTCAAAAGGACATGGCAAAGGCTGTTGAGCTATACGAAAAAGCTGCCATGCAAGGACATGTCGAGAGCAGGCACAATCTCGGCCAATCTGAGGTTGAGAAGGGGAACTACGACCGCGCAGTGAGGCACTATCTCATCTCCGCGAAAATGGGGGATGTGGGATCGCTTAAGTTTATCAAGTATATGTTCACGGAAGGGCTTGCAACAAAAGACCAGTACGCCGAGGCACTGAAAGGATACCAGGACGCCGTGGAGGAAACGAAGAGCCATGACAGAGATGAAGCGAAGAGGCTTAGAAACTAGAAAACAAGGATTGACTCGGAGTGATTTAATTAATTAATTTATTTATGGAGTAACTTTCCTAGGTGACACTGAGCTAGAGAGTTTAGAGAGAGACGTGTGTTAGTTGTAGAGCTTGCTTAGATAGTAGCTGATAAATTTAATTGTGGATCTTCGCCAATCATCTTCAAAAGTTTCGAAGCGCATCATCGACAAAAAGACGTTCTTGTTTGTTTGATGTCACTTTTTCATGCTATCACCCAGTTTTAGAAGATGGCGTCCCTGCTGTAGGGGTAATTAGCATGGACTCGTGACGGAGCAAAGCCATGACCAGCCGGGATAATGACGTTCCTTTTGTTCGACTAATAGAAAAATATCTACATAATCTCGAGCCTATTTATCAGAGATTGGATATCGGAAAAAACAAGAAGAGTTTTTAATCAGGGCTTTGCCGAAAGACGAGGCCTTCCCCTTGCTCCTCTCGTGGAGGGTCTCCCCGTTCGAGGGACGGGGCCGCGCGACCGTCGCCATGGTTGTTTCTTCTGGTTTCGGCCCACTGGATGATGTGTGGCCGCGAGAGAGGTGGCGGGAGCAATGACACTCCGTTCCCCCGCTACTTCGTCAGTCAGTGTCGACCGTGGCCGGGAACTATCACTGAACGTATCACCGTCCGAAGGGAACGCGTGGGCAGGAGAGATAGATTGGGGCGAGACAGGAGAGACAGAGGGAGAAGATCGGCCTCGAACAAGGAAGTTCCAGCACACCTCTGCTCTACTGCAGTCTTTGGGCTATGTTTTGGCTGCCGTGGGGCCCTTGGTCCAGCTCGCGTTTGGAACGAGATGCGAATGAAACGCGTCCAAACTCCCACTCCCAAAGATAAATCTTCCTCGGCCAAGTTCCCCCGTCCTCGCTGGTAGACAAAGATCTTTCCTCGGTTCTTCCTCGCTGGTGGACCGCCGCGTAGGCCACTGTCAAAGAAGGTGGGGAGCACGGGGTGTCGACAGAGGTGGAAGTGCGGACGGGGTGTCACTGGCGGCTCATTCAAGCCAACCCGGGAGTCACGTGATCAGCTCATCCGTGCCACTAAGACCACAGTCGCGAGAGGACTTCTCGATAGGCGCGGCAGCAGCGTCGGTGAGTGTCCTGCGAATATGCTCACGTACACGCAGCTTCACCGCCAACCTCCACACTTGACTTAGCCACAGTCTTTTGAATAGTCCCAACCGCACCTGAATTGCGTGCCCGTTGATGGCGGTGGCGTTGAAGAAGCCTGCGCCAACTGCGGCAAGCAAGGGAGCGACACCGTCAAGCTCAAGGACTGCACTGCCTGCCGCCTCGTCAAGTAC
>JAAMXK010018174.1:0-12999 GCA_019693575.1 Thalassiosira oceanica
CTATTAAACAGTGAGGCTTGTGGTCAAATAGGTTTGCTCATGCGCATTGAGAAGTGGAGGCAGGTACGAGTAAGGCAGTATTTGATTATTTTATTCCTATCCACATGTGCCAAAGGTACCCAACGATGAGGAATATCTTTGTACAACAGTTTCGGAGGATGGGTACAGACAATTATTGTTTGAGACTATCACGTGTAAGATCTAGCTCAGCAGCGAGGTAAATACACTGTCTGTATCACGCAGAGTACAAAGCTTTTGCAGTACACAAAAGATCCTACACAAAATGGTCAACCCACAGCGTTCATTTCTTCTACTTGTCTCCTCCTTCTCCCTTTTCAATAAATTTCTCCTGACCTGACTATCTGGCAATTTACTTTCATTGGTGGGAACGTCATTAGGAGAGTTATTGAGGACCGACCAAATTGACCAGCAGCCGCGGCTCTATTAGCCCCCGTCTCCTCCATCAATCACAACTGGCTGAACTTTCCCTCCGTTCAGAACTGCAATAGACAGTTGACGCTTTTCAATGCAACAATCAACTACACGAAAGGGCACATTCAAAAATTTGGCTGTGGATTCTCAGAAGCCGGAGTAGCCACCAGGCGACGGGAGCTGATGGCAGAGCTGCACGAATTGTGCATACCTCAAGGACTGTGACCCTGGTCGGCCGGGCAGGGGAGGAGGGAGGCAAAGCAGGGCTAGAGAATTGTGCAGAAGGAGCCGACAGAGCTAGTCTGTGTATTCAATCCGCGACCATTTCTCTCTAGATATCTCTCGGACTCGTAGTCATCGACCACCTGGAGCGTCACGACGTGATCACCTCTTCAGGGTCGTACTTGGCTCCCATCTTGTCTCTTGGGTCGTGATGGCGCCGTTGACCATTGACCTTTTTTCAAATCACAATCTAAACGCCACGTGGAAGGTATAGGATCTGTAGCTCAATTGATTTGTTAGCGAAATTACTAGTAAATTTTGCCGGCCGATTCATCACTGTAGTAGGGCACGACCGTGACGAGCATACATCGGAGATGCTGTATGAACTTTGCTGTGCGTCCAACTCCTAATATTCGCCGAGATAATCCTATCGCACCTTCGACGATTTTGTCGTGTTTGTTACTACGTAGTTGGATTCAGTCGCGTAATCAATTGAGCTACGCTCAAGCGCTAGCCCGCTACAGAAAAAAGGCCAATTGTGTACCAACAGGATGAACTAGACCTTTGGGACTAAACCAAATCGATATCGGGAAGAGACACCCAACCTCTTATCCACAGAGGCGAGAGGAAACGCGCTCGCTTGAAAGTGTGTTTGAGTGTTTATTTAATTTAAATTCACCATTAGATTTAGCTGCTACGGCTACTAGCTGGCTGGCCGCCAAGCGCTAAGAAGCACGATCAAGGGAAAACGTCTACATATGTTACAAATGCAAACGTACTTACCTTACAACCTCAAACCTCAACGCACCCAACCCACCCGTCTACGATTCGCAATCATTTACGATTAATTAGAAGTTATCATCTCGGCAGTGGGCGTGGCCAGAGGATTAACCTTTCTTCGGTTTTGGAAATGTCATTCTGTCTCCATCCACCTACTCCGATAACGACAAAAAACTGTGCTTAGATAAGCCTGCCGACCACCTAATGCATCATTGAGCAGGCGGGAGAAAAAAGTGTCTGCGCTTCAACTTCCTCTGCACACGACCGCCGACCCTGCAACGACGACAACAACAACAACATAAACAAAAAAATTGGGTCCAGAGTCTACTTAGCTCTAGAGGTAAGTACCTTTCCTGATGCGGGTCTAGCTAAATAGAGGTAAGTACCTTTCCTGATGCAGGTCTACAGCAGCTAGCTCTAGAGTAGAGGTAAGTACCTTTCCTGAAATCGGCTTACTGATGGGTTCCTACGCCAGGGGACGTGCGCATACCATAGGAACTCCATAAGCGAGTACGATAGCTAGATATAGAAACGCTAGATAATGGAAAGGGCCAAATTTGGCTGACGTCTCCGTTGAAATCCGGCATGAACGAGTTGCCCAAGGGGGGATTTCTTTTCCTGAGTGGGCCATTTTGCGACACTCTAGATATCTATCTACGATACGAACAACAAAACACACCTCGACAAGGCACCTTTTGGCCATGCCGACGATGATAACGGGCCCGGATCGGAGCCGCAACCACATGATCACTTCTGCTATGTCTAGATAAGTCCCTGCAGCGCCGCGTGTCCATTGGCCATTGGGAACCATCTACATCTCCTTCTGGCCCAATATCTGTGTTTGGCTCCTCGGCGGCCTCTTGGCGGCAGCACCTCTGTCAGTTGGCCTACCGTTCTAGTTTTAATTTGCAGATCAGACGACGCCGCTGCCGGGATGGAGTCGTCTATAGTCTACTTTTGATGCTGCCAACCGCCGTTTGATTGAGGCTCGTGGTTGAGGAGCAATTTGCCTCGTCCTAGGTAGTTGTAGGGGCTCCATGGTTATGTTAATTTTTTCTTGTTTTCGTAGGTACCGTAGGCGTGATGATCGAAAGTGCGTGACCTGGCGTGAAAACCCATCTACTCAGTGTGTGACTCTGTCGATATTTTATTAGCTACTTAAGACGGATCCGCAGTAACACTGGTGCATGATTAGGAATGTGAGTGTGGATGTGAATGTCGCCGCATGATCTTCTGGTACGAGTTCCGAATGTGGATCGCAAAGCTTTGGTGAAACAAAGTCCAAGCTGCTTGCTTGAGCAAGTATTCGTGCAGGGTGGGAGTCGTGTATATGAGTTACAGTAAAAGGCCCGAGTCCGGTTCTTCCATCATCGGACGGAGGCAAGACTGGCAAGACTCATGGGTATCTGATTCAGTGGGGTCTGTCGTGACGGAAGGTGAAAGCCCGACGGGGTCGCTCACCAACAAGAATTGTCGAGCCATATAGGCCCAAGATCACTGTAGCCATCAACCGCAAACGTGATGAGGACGTGGCCTTCAGCATATCAGTAACTAGGTACTAGTTCTCCCGCGAACGGTGAGGTGGTGGCCTTTCGTCTTCGTGAAGTAAGAGTACGCAGCAGCTTGAAGCTTGGTCCTTCGAGCGAGACCGCGAGACCACGCCGAGACTCCGATGCCGAGACGCGTATTTGTAGACGGCCGAGCGACCGGCAAGTGGGAGACCGAGCGAGTGTCTGGAGGGGACGGGAGAGAAGTGGCGAAAGCCGGTCGCCACTGCTGTACGGCCATCGCCCGGGCGCAGGTTGCGGTGCTGAAGGAGAGGGGGACAAACACGCTCTGGGGCGTCCGTCGCTGTTCGTCTTTCCCGAAGTGTGGGCGGCATCTTGCCACCACAGACCATAATTAATTATTGCCGGCTGAAAGACACGTCGTGCTTGGCGGGACTTCATATCATACGTGCCTTCTCGCTCGCCGTCGGCCGATCTGCCCCGCGGCGCCGGGCGAAGTGAGCAGGTGGCAGGCGGCAGGTGGCTCCGGAGAGGATCGATCCTGGCGAAGATGGACGGAAGCAATCAGTGCGGCATCTGCCTGGGCGAGTGGACCAATCCGGTTAAGCTCCCGTGCGGGCATTCCTTCTGCGCGGGCTGCCTCAGGTAAGCGCTCGCCCAACTGAATCTTTGACAGGAATTATTCCACGTTGTTAGGCACTAAATATCTTACTCATCAGCGGGTGGAAGCCAAAGTTTGGCGATGAAATAGGCGGGCTGAATGATCGGCAGCGAAGACGCTGCCCTCTCTGTCGAGGCACCATACCTCCATCACAAGAGCAAATAGCTACGATGAAATTGAAGAAATTAGTCATGGAGGATAAATCTGACCCTCTGTGCGAAACGTGCTCTCGAGAGGTGAAGCAGTTCGAGGAAGAATACGGGGACGACTGGGAAGGCAACGTGATAGAATATGACAATGGTTTCGTAAATCTTCCTGAGTATGTGATCCAGGCTGTTTTCAGTGGTGACTTTCGGACTGTTCTCCACTGGCTCGGCAAAGGCAACGTCAAGGAAAGAGCAAACGCAAAATATAAAGAGGGTGGAAACTTCGGGCTTCTGTATTTTGCAGCTGTGAACCGACATTACGATTTGATGAGCTACTTACTGCTTAACGGGGCAGCCGCGAACATGTTGAATTCAACAGGTACATCCATGCTGGCAGTAGCCTGCTTGGGCAATGAAAAAATGGAGGCTGTACCACTACTCCTGAGCTGGGGTGCAGAAATTTTTGACGAAGGCAAGCAAATAACCAGCCAGGAAAAGAAGTTAGAATGGCTTGTTGTCAACTCCGATGGAAGAAATGCCCCAATCATTAATCCCGTGTCATCAGAGCTTGGTGGACGAAGATGCGAGATAACCAGTGCTCCCAAGCCTCGTGACAACTTGGTCGGCAAGACATGCGTGGTCGACGAGTACATCAAAGAGTCCGACCAGTACAAGGTCAGGATGGAGTTCACAAATGAAGTACTTCTGCTTGGTTCAGATCACCTCAAGCGGCGCGACAGGACGCCTCAAGATCCCGGATACTACGTCGAGTCCAAGAACAACAGGCTAACACGTCGCAACTTCAAGTCGAACGAAGAATGCCGGGCGTTCATTGCGAATCTCAGAGCAGACGAGGATGAGTTGATCGAGAACGATCCGGATGCAGGGGCCAAGGCGGAGAAAGCCGCGGCAGATTTGCTTGCGGAGTTGGGTTTGGAAGACTTGGAGGGCCCGAGCAGCAGTGCGTCGAAGAAGGAGGAGAAGCCACCCGAAAATGCGGGAAAGAAGAAGAAACGCGGGGGCAAAAAGAAGAAGGGACGCAAGTGAAGCCGTCTGTGAAGTAGACGGTTATCAAATTTAGTGAGCCAGATGCTTCTAGACCATTCCCTCAACCTTTGAAATGAACATTTAGTTGGCTCAGATAGATAGAGACAGTGAAGGGGTTCTAGGATATCGTAGCGGTCTTCTGCCTCTGCACGAAGCAGTGGATTGCTAAACCTCCACGCTTGTCCCCCCTCGAGTTGAGCTATTGTTGTTGTTCGAAGTGCTGTTAGATTGCTAGCTCCGTTGGCGCGTCACGTCATAATAAATCATTGGTTCGGTGGTCACTCTTTCTGGATGGCGCCAAGGCTTTGGAGGCTAACAATCCAGGCTAGCTAGATACCCCAATTCATCTCGGCAATCATCGTGCTGGATAACAACTAGCCCGCCTTTCTTGCATGCAGTGAGGGAGTACGTGAGTGAGGATTAAGATTGTGGGGACCCAGGAACCAGGCAGACGTGTTCCTGGTTGTTTACTAACATGAGCCTCTGGTCAGGTGATGAGCAAAGAAAAAAAGCGAGAAACCCAACCGTGAAGCAAACCGGACCTTCAGAAGGCAGCCACCAAAATTGGCGGAAGTTCCACTAAGGAAGTACTCCCACAGTGCATTCCAGTGGGGAAGTAGCTGAGAAGTGTATTCCAGAGCAGAATTGTCCGCCAAATCCAATTATGCCATATATGTTGGGGCAGGCGGTCAATATTGCAATCGTCAACGTATGGCCGCCTACTAAAGGTTGAACGCAAGCTAACGCCACACATGCAATTACATGGTGCAAAGGACACCTCCATTCCAGGACATAGATAAGTCTCTGAAACTCTGTTGAGGTTGCCTAGGTGTCACTTGGATAGGGGAGAGAGATGGTCAACTCTTACAAACTACGGGCCGTGGCCCATGTTCCTTACAAATTCCAAACACTTATCACTATTAATATTGCACATATCTATTGGGGGTATGACCTCAATAACCTCTGACTTTTCCATAAAGGGAAGAACCGCAGACGTCCTGTTACGAGGGCTCTTACTCCTTTTCTTTTCGCGAGGTGCCCTCAAGGAACCAGCTGGGTCCATAGACAGGGTTGCAAATCCAGTAAAGTGGGATGTTAGCCTTCCAGCTTCAACACCCTGGCCAACTGCTCACAGTATCTATTGACCTTCTCGCCTGGTGATGCTAGTATAGCGTGTTGCGGTGGCCCTTGTGAGCCCCTCCACACCAACAATTCTGTGGATACCGGAGCAACCACACACTATGGTCTTTGGGGGATCAGAATCCTTCCGGAAGTACCCCTCCAAAGACGAGGCCATGACCATCATCCTAGACGTAAACTTACTTGATTAGTACAGCCAGAACAGGTCCCTCAGCCCGTAAATTTGCCGCCACTCACATTATGTTGCCTCTTAGAGCTGGACATGATTGTACTAAAGACTGAGTTCGTTAGAGTCGTTGACATTCAGAGTCTGCAGTGCTGTTTTAATTCACAAGTGTGGTCAAATAGATGTTGCTCCAGCCGTTGTTTTAAAAAGTGGCGGGGTAGGTGTTGCGGGGCGGGGCGACAGGCATCGGCCAAAGAAGCGTGGTGTCGGAGGCAAATTTTGGGGACAGGCCGGTACTGGAGTGCAAAAGCACATGCGTGGCAGCAGCGCTTGAACTAAAAAAGACATGTGTTAACTACATAAAAAAGCAAAAAGAGGCCCTTGGGGACGCGATTTAGTACACTGAGATATTCTATCTGGTGTACGTGGCATGCAAGATGCAAAAAGGAATTCAGCAGTAACGGTGTATAACAGTACTCGAACAATCAAAACAATAATCTCTTACCCATCCTTCAAATCCTAAATTACTAAATAAAAGCCAGTCATACATAATAACTACATGAAAAGCCAGTCATACATAAAGCCGCAGTGCCAGTGCTGGTGTTGATGTTAGTGGAAAAAAGCTCTTGCCTTCACAGACCTTGCATAACAAAAGATACCTTGGGTCCTTGTTGGTTTTGTGGCAACAATGAACGATAGCATAAAACAAGTGCGGCACCAGTTTAGCCGAGTGGACCAATCCAATGAAGAGCCCATGTGGGCATTTCTTTCATCTGCACAAACTGTCTTGGGTATCGTATGGCGGAAATCCAAGCATTCTTTCGTTTGCAATCATGATCCAACAACACGACTGGATGAGCTACTTGCTGCTCAATGGGGCAGATGGTAACATCCGCTGCTGTCAGGATAAAGGTGATCATTAATAAACCATCAGGGTTGCTCTGAGCTGGGGTGCAGGATCTTAACTTAACTTATGGTGCGAAGATAACTTGCCAGGATGAAAAGCTGGATGTGTGCAATGAAGTTTAAATAGCAAAGGCCATGTTGTAAAGCAAAGCTCATATCATCAGAGCTTGGTGGACAAAGTGCTTGGTCATCAGCACCCCCAGCACTTGCGGCGACTTGGTGGGCAAGACATGTGCAGACGAAGAGTATCTCGAGGAGTATGCATCTCTCAGTACAGGAGTTTGCAAATGAATCACTGCTTCTTGGCATTGCAACTTGACATGGATAATCTCAAAAGCCAAAGGACTTCTGTGTAAGAACACAGGCTGATCTGTCGTGACTTCAAGTCCAATGAAGAATCCCAAATGTTCATTGAGAATCTCAGAGTAGATAAAGGAGAGTTGGCCTGCAGTAAGAACGCTTCTGATGAGAAAGTCAAATCAAGCCGATTTCATATTGAAACAAATTTATTAATTTATTTAGTTAGTTAGAGCAATAGTGGTCTTTACTATGGTATTTCTACGTTGTGTTTGCTTGACGAAAACCAAATGTGGATATTTCATGTTTGACATATCACTTAAGAGAACGAACAGTGTCTCTGATGTATTTAGCAATGGCCTACCATCAAGAAGTGCAAGGGTGCAAGACAAATTTGTCCTATTCTACCTGATGAATGAATGTCACCCTTCAAGAGCAGCTTCATCGTGGTTGGCATGAATGACATATTGTGTCTTATTGAATGGTCCGGTACATACAATTCCACGAACAACTTCCTCTCTCTCTGGAGTTTAAGTTGTCGATCTCCCATTCCTTTCGCACTGGCTGCCGCCCTTGCTGCTTGAGCAAAATATTTGGTCTTTGCTGGGGTCAATGGTCATTATCACCATTTTTGTGGCTGGAAGCAAAAGCAAACTGCATAAGAGAGTGAGTAAGAATGGAGAAATACCCTTCTTGACAAATAAAAGCCAGGTATGCATGAGAGTCTGCATGAGATGATTCTGAATTGCTCCAGGTTAATTCTGAATTGCTCTAGGTTCTTGAGGTGTAGCATCATAGATCCTCTGTGTAGATTGTGCGGAATGGATCATCAATGGAAGAGGACAAGGGCAAGATTGCCCCAAATCCCAAAATCAAGCTTCAAGGGACTGAGACACCTCACCGTGTCAAAGTTACATGCATCTTTGACCAAAGACCTACCGGGACAATATGAGATTTGATACACACCTCTTGGCATGGGTTCAGCCTCAATCATTGCCAACATTGACACAAGCCTTGGCAAGTGATGCTTAGGGTCATTGCCGGCGCGTAAACCAAAACCCAATGCGACAAAGCACGGTAAATAGGACCTTCGGATCATGGCCAATATTGGTCGGAGGTGCGCCAAGGAAGTAGCGGAAGTGTGTATTCCAGACCAGAATCTTCCGTCGACCACTATTCTGGAATCCGCCGAGGCCGTCGATCCCGGCATCACCAAGTTTTTTGTTTTGGCCTCAAAGTTGAACGTCGCTCAACGCCGCGCAACTACACAGCCAGAGGGACACCTCCATTCGAGCCACAGATGAGCCTCCGGATCCGCGTTGAGGATATTTCTAGAGCAGTTTGACGAGTTTGACGCGTAGAATCCAAAAATTGCACTCGCCTGAGGCCATTCTATTCGTGTGAAGGCCTGTTGTCATGTAAATCTAGCGTGAATGGCATCAACGCGGTTGTATGTCGGAGACAAGAGCGAGGCAGTAGGCAGGAGAGAAGTTCCATAGTGTTGCAGTCATGTTGTAGTGTTAAAGATATTATGCGCCCATGTTTCGAATTGGCGCTCCTCATCGAGGGTTCCACCAGCTCATCTATGCTACCGTATCCCTTTACACGTGGAACACGTCATATTCAAATGGTCCCCGTGAGGAGTCATCCACCAGGAGACAACTCAAAACACCGCTAAAAAAAAACTTTCCCATCACTCCATATCTCCGAGGGTGCCGTATTGTTTTAAGACCCTTACGGCACATGCCACCTGGTACAATGTAAGCCCCTCCCTTTTTCATTCCTCAAACTCCATGTAACACTTGCTTGATTGCCAGTCTGTGTGAGATTGAGAGGAAATATGTTGAGACATTGATGGTGTAACCAGGCCGTAACCACATGAGAATTGCATCATTTATACTCAGATAATATTGACATCCGGAAAGTTGGTAAATAGGAATTGGTAGTCCCGGTAATCCAATGCCCATTCCAAGTCCCCGTAACGTCGGCCTTCTCTCATGCCAGGGTATAAGCACCCCCGAGTGCGTCATCGGCCTTCTCTCATGCCAGGGTATAAGCACCCCCGAGTGCGTCATCGACCTTCTCTCATGCCAGGGTATAAGCACCCCCGAGTGCGTATTCGGCCTTCTCTCATGCCAGGGTATAAGCACCCCCGAGTGCGTCTTCGGCCTTCTCTCATGCCAGGGTATAAGCACCCCCGATGTGCGTCTTTGGCCTTCTCTCATGCCAGGGTATCGACCCCCGATGTGCGTCTTTGGCCTTCTCTCATGCCAGGGCACCGTAGCGCATCCCCGTTTGATCCACACGCGCCAAGGATAAGGGCACCTAAGTCCCCAAATGGTTCCGATCTCGCCAAGGATAGAGGATATGACGGTCCCCGGGATTGGAGTCTCCCGTGGTCAACTTGATGGTAATAGTCGCTTGGGTTCAGAGTTTCCTCTTCATGTACGTAGATAGTAATCCCCGTGAGGTCTGAGTTCCCGCCATTAAGTCCAGCAACTCCTTTGTCTAGTGGATGGATCTCCAACCTCATGATGGCCAGGGTAACAAGCACCGTTCGGCTTTCTTTCGGACCGGGGCACACAGCCGAGTGCTCCTCGTGGATCCCTGAGTGCTCGGCACTCGTAATCCCTGACCTCTCGGCCTTCGACCTTGTTATGGCAAGGGCATGACGGTCCCCGCATTCAGTTCCTCCCCGTTTGGGCCAGGGCACGGTGGTCCCCGGACTCTGTGTCACGATAGGGCACGGCGGTCCCCGGACTCTGTGACACGATATGGCAAGGGCACGGCGGGGCACGGCGGTCCCCGGACTCTGTGTAGCTTGTCCCCGTTAGGGCCAGGGCACGGCCCAGGGCACGGCGGTCCCCGGACTCTGTGATAGTCCCCGTGAGGTGTCACCTTTGGGGCGGCAGCTCATAAATCTCACAGTCGTCCGGTTGCTTGTAAGGACTCGACGATTCGTTACTCTCTTTCGGTTCGACCTGAACGTTTCGGAGACGCAGGCGAGTGTTAGTTGAATGAAATGTCAAAGTTTCTTCTCTATCGAGTCGGAGTATGTTGCGTCGATCGCTGCATCTCTCGATGCTGGTGTTTGCTGCCATACTCGTTGCGTCGATCGCTGCATCTCTCGATGCTGGTGTTTGCTGCCACTTGTCACATCAGGTAATCTCCCATCGATGAGTCGATCCTTAGAGAGTCAATCTGTCGTCTCGCTTGAGGGCCGTCGACCTCAACCCCTTCAATCAAGTATGGTCCAGGCGCACGAGCATTGTCGCAGCGCTGCCACGCCGTGAATCGTTACTCATTTTGTTGCTTAGTTGTCTGCGCTAGCAGAGGCCTTTGGGTCTGAATAAACAATGTAAATCTACCGTGAATGGCATCAACGCGGTTGTATGTCGGAGACAAGAGCGAGGCAGTAGGCAGGAGAGAAGTTCCATAGTGTTGCAGTCATGTTGTAGCGTTAAAGATATTATGCGTCCATGTTTCGATTCAACGCTCCTCATCGAGGGTTCCACCAGCTCATCTATGCTACCGTATCCCTTTACACGTGGAACACGTCATATTCAAATGTTGTGGAAACGCTTGCTTTGGAAATGGATGATTTTCAAACCGATATCTACGCCCTGTCAATTTGCAGGTGAACTAAAAATAAGTTAAATGGATGTAGGACTCTTTAATGGCAGTCTACCTCCCAATATTAATCGATCTATGGCAGTTGCTTCATTCACATGGGTCTGATTTGCTTGCTTTCAGCCTGTTTTTTTGCAGTTTCGCGGAGCGGTCGCGATTCAATCGTGCTGGCACTAAGAATTACCCTACCAAGGCTTATTATGCAGGGCCAGGACTGTTTAAAGACATAAATCTAGAGAAAGATCATCAATTTAATTGAGTATGCTCTAGCCTCAGTGGCAAACCCTGACTATTCTGAGCACTTACTGACGGTAGTGCATAAGTATTTAATTTAAGTCATACCTAGGTAGGTAGTTACGAATAATGGAAGTGTGCGTAGAGGAAGACAGAGATTAGCTAGAGAAACAAAGGACGTGCAAACAGACTCTATTCCGGCCCAAATCCATCAAAAAGTGGCAAATTATTTTAGTTCTGCCCCATCGCATTATCATGGTGCTTTAAATAAATTATGGTTTGTTTTTCTGATGTGGGGGGCTACCCCCCTCAACACGGATACCAAAGATTCTCTAACAACTTTACTAACAATTTAGACTTCTGATGCCACACAGGTTCACTTCCACCTTGTGGTCATGTGTAACAAAATATGGTAGATGATGGGGCCAAAAAGAGATATATCAATACCAAATTATGGGAATTTTTGTGGCTGTATCATGAAGCATCCGGACAAGGTTGTTGCGGAGAAACGATGCTCAATTATTTCACTATTATAGGTGGCAGATTTCTGACATGTCATGATTGTGAATGTGGTTGACTTCCATTGCTAGAGATCTGGAGGAAAGGAAGTACACATGTTTTCGATGTTGACTATATTAATAGCTCACTACTATGTCGTTACTGTTCAACTGATTTGTGCTATAGACTTATCTTAGTCGTCAAGAAAAACACTCTTTCGAGTCAATGGAAGAGCTTCAGAGGAGATGTCTCCATTCGAGTACCTATTGAGCGAGCAGCAAATATTACTCTATAAAGGCCATGCGTGGAGGCACGTGACTCAAAACACGGCCTGCGCCGACTAAAGCAGATAATGCGATTGGATTATCTCGGCCGAGACATGGACTTTGCTCATGTTTCAAAGTTGCAATGCTCTGGTTAGACCATTTCCATATCATGTTTGCGGCGGTTGGGCCTCAATCAATCACGGGGACCGTCCGCAATTTTTATGCTGTCACTACAGCGCAGCGATCGACGAATTTTTCGGCAAAGAAATTTGAAGTAATTTGAAGACAAAGGGACTTCAGAATCGTGATCGGCACCTCAAATAACCTTCAGGACAAGATTGTCCGGGTCATCTACATCAATATTCTGAGTCTGTGGCATCAATCTCCCGGGCGTGACGGACCCATGTGCTTTGACTTTTGTTAGCTAGCGCTGCGGTGAGGCAGATTATTTGTAAAGTAAAAACATACCACCAGGCCGTTTTTTTTAGCACGCATGGCCTTTATCAATTTTTAGCAGGACAGGACCACTGGACCATGGACTGCTCAGTCTGCAAGCAATTCTGAATCAAGCAACATACTCTTATCAAATAATGTTATCAACGTACATAATGCCATCTCGCTGCTATGCTATCCGGTATCCGAGGGTCGCCTTGTACATTATTGCACCTTTTCTCGAGTGAGTTGGCATAAATAAATTGATCACCGACAATGATTCGGCTTCCATTGTTTTGGGGATGCTACAATCTAAAGTGTTGGATCATGTAACAAATAGATACGTATCGTCGGAACAGACGGGAATAGCATCTAGGTCAGTCGAATGAACAGTGTAGTGTTCTTCCTCAAATGACAAGAGAAAGATCCAGACGGTAGCTACGATTACAAAAATTGAACTAGCCCGCAGACTTAGGCCCGGAAGATGCCAGGACTCCAATCGCGTCAATGATCTCACATCTCGTGACTTCGTTCAACACCCTTTCCTCTATTGTGTCGAGCAGCACTCCCTCCAGCCAGGCCGCCCGTTCCTCGGCCGACTCTCGGGCCGTTTCCGCGATGTACGACTTGAGCT